>PVIC010015493.1:10524-35248 GCA_004025085.1 Thryonomys swinderianus
CTTGAACTCAGCAATCCTCCTGTCTCTGCCTCCCGAGTGCTGGGATGACAGGCGTGAGCCACCACACCCAGCACTGTAGTATGTGCTATTGATGGCTGATGGGCGTGAGTCACCATGCCCAGCATTCTATGTGGTTACCGGGGATCAAACTCAGGGCCTTGCGCTAGTGAGGCAGGCACTGGAACCACTGAGCTAACCCTCCGGCCCAAAAGACTGTGTTTTTTAGGAGGAAAGACTAATGATCAGGGAAAGGAGATATTTGTTACATATAGAACAGAAATAGCAGCAGCAGTAGCAAGAGCAACAGCATATGAGATTTACTATACACAAAGCTTTGTCCAAAGGCCTATAAAAGCGTTAGATATTTTAACTTTCCTAGTAACCCCTAGAATAAACATCATTTTTAACTTCATTTTCCATGTAAGGGAATGGAATTACAGAGAGGTTAAGAAAAAAATGTCCAAGGTCACACAGTTAATAAACAATGCTAGTAGCCTTAAACCAAGACAGTTGAACTCTAGGGCTGTGCTCTTAAGTTCACTACTAGGCTACATTATCTCTGAGATTTTGGTTTAGTTCATTGATTTTTGTCCCTAGTACTAACACTCCCACGCCAATTTCAGCAAATCTAGCATTACCAGGAGACAATGAAAAAGAACACTACTTTAGTGTTCAAAGTAATTTTATGATCTTAATATGGAGACTATTAAAACAGACCTGAAAGAGTGGACAGAGATGCATCAATTACAATAAAAGGGAACATAAAATAATCAAGAAATTGGCTCCAAATGGAAAAATAATATGTGATTCTCTCTGAAAAAATACATGTAATCAGAAATTCTGTGCAATCACAGAGCAAATGTCAATGTTGAGTACAGAGAGAGCTAAGGCATGAGACTGGAAGAATGTCCACAGTGTAGAAGTTTTGGAAGTACAGGGTATCTTGTTTTCTGGAAGGCTTTTACAAACTCCTTCCTCCCTGAGTCTCCAACTGCTTCCTGTATTGTCTTCTTTCTCAGTCCTCCAGGGAAGACTCATAGCAAAGCACAACTGAATAGAAAGGTCGCAGTCTCCCTGTTCTCTTTCCCTTACTAGTGGCATTAATTTTGACAAGTCTTAAATCTCTCTGGCTTCACTAAATATGAAAGAGTAATATTTACCTGGTGGTTTGTCTGGGATACTACATGGAATAATATTTATAAAATATTTTCAGCAGCATCCTGAATATAAGTCTTCAATAAACAGTAGCTAATATAAAGCTTGCTATTATAAAACAGTCCATGTGGAAATCAAGTGATAGAAATAGACTTTATTAAAGTCATGGGACCTGGCTTGGGTCTTGAGGTGGATGAAATTGAGAAAGGTAGAGGAAAGAAGATACTCCAGGCAGGAAGGATCGTATACAAATGTCACAACGAAGTATGGGTATGGTTTGTGAATAGTGATGATAAATTGTCCTTGACAATGGAGAGGCAGGTAGAAAGCAGTCAGGTCGCTTAAGCCAGGGAGGACAAAAGCCTTTTAGGAAGCCACTGAGAATAAAATTTTATTCAGAAAAAGGACAAAGACAAGCTACTATCTCATTGACAAGTACAATGATCCACAGTGTTCATAAGTAATAAACAAATGCAGAAAAATATGAAAAGACACAAAACTTTTACTCAAAGAAACATAAAAAGGACATAGTACTAGTTAGTGATAGCCTTGGGTTTTCTTTTTTCTTTCTTTCCTTCTTTCTTTCTTTCTTTCTTTCTTTCTTTCTTTCTTTCTTTCTTTCTTTCTTTCTTTCTTTCTTTCTTTCTTTCTTTTTTTTTTTGAGACAGGGCTTCCCTTTGTAGTTCAGGCTGATAAAAACATGGAAATAAAGCTTATGTATATAGGGGTTGAGGGTTGAAGGGAGGGCAGGGAATGGGAAAAAAATAAGAATCAAGATATATCTTGTACAGGTACAAATTGCCAATGAAAAATATGATTGTAATGTATTCCTACAATGTACCATTAAACTCAATTATAAAAATAGTCACAATTTTGAGTATATGCACACACATGCACCCATATACATTCACTCAGTATTTCATTATGCAAACAGAAATACACAGTAAACATTAAAAAATGTGTACAACAACTGAAAATACAGTCCAGGCTAGTATTTTATGTGTCCATTTGTAATTTCTCCTTTGTGATTCATTTTTGTTGCATGTTAGAAAAATATCAGTCTGCCACCAATTAGAAAGTAAAATCAGCAAAATGAAACAAAGTTCTTCTTTTAGCAGGTGTTTTGGAGAAATAGTCATATAAAGGAATTGGAACTACAATCTTGGCTTTGTAAGGATTCTATCTACCACCCTAGGTTCCTAGCTAGATCAGGAAATGCAGTTGGTTACAGATTCACAGAAATGTGTGACTTTTTTCCATTCTATATGGGGCCATTGCACTATTTTTAAAAGCAGCAGAATTGTCATCCCAAGAGAAACAAGAGTTAATTTGGGGACTGCTGTTTGGCTTGCAGCCTGGTTGCTCTAGGTAGATAAGGAGTGTGTTTTCAGGTCCACTGCATTGCAATGCATCTTAAATGAGCAGCTATGGATTTGGGAGCCCATAAGCTTTGCTTTAAAAATGGCTGTTATTAAAGTCCTCACAGACTATTATCCTGCAGGGTTTGTTGTCTTTGCTTTCATATCTCATTCGAAAATTCTCACACTTAAGCACCAGAACAGCACAGAGAGGGGATATGCTTTCCTGCCATAGTGTATTCCCAGGTGCAAAGCTTTATTTCAAAATCTAATCTTTAAAAATGCCTGGCCTAGGGTGGATCACCCCTGGAGCACACTGAGCAAAACCCCATTTGTCAGAGAGCCTTAGGCAAACTCAAACTCTGGCAATGTGTGATGCCATCTCTCCTCGTCTTACCCTCTGGTTTACTCTATTTTTAAAATTATTTTTAATAGCAGTGGTCATTTAAATTATACCAGGTAACTCTTGTCCTTTGGATATTGTTTTTCCTAGTTCCTTTTTACAATGTCAAAGTGCAACAGGGTTTTTTTTTAAAATGTATTAATCACATAAACATGTATCAAGGGCCTATTTTCTGTCCAAGAGTTTGCTAGGAACTATAGGAACGAGGATAGTACAGGGAAGATGCAGTCCTCCCTCCTTCCTTCTCTCCCCCTAATATTTATTACATTTCGAGCCAAATTCTACTGCAGATTTTTTTTTAAAACAGATTTCCACACTCCTGAATTCACAGCATAATGAAGAGTTTGAGGAGAAATATAGTAAACATGATAAATAAATGCATGTTTAAGATACTCTGAAAACAGTTGATGGCAGCTGATGGTGCAAATAATGGTATATACACTGGTGATGGTGTGCTCACTGGAAGCGGTAGCCAAGAAAGGTCCATGTGGAATGGCCAATGTCAGCTGGCATTTCAGGACAAGAAGTTACTACCTGTAGGAAGATCCAAGGTTATGAATACTCTCAAGTAAACAAGAGAAGGAGCTTTCTCTCAACTTTGTGGTGGGAAAGATCTTGGCTGGAGTTCATCAAGAAACAAAATGTGACTTGAGATGGGGTAAAAGAGGCTTCCCACTAAGACTGACTTTGGTAACCCATGGTAAAGGGTCTGAATTGTATTCAAAGAACAGTAGGAAAGCACTGGAAGCTCTTTTAAAATCAAGATAGTGACATGACCTGAGTTAGGCTTTAAAAAGTCATTGTATTGTTATGTGGAAATTAAAGAAGGCAAGGAGAAAGGAGAAGGCCAGCTAGAAGCCATGTTTTCTAATCCAGGCAAGAGACAGTAAGGGCCTGGACTAGAGCAATTACAGGGAGAGGAAAGCAAACCAATGTGAGATCTGTTTAAATTCTAAATTCTCATTTACCATCTTTATGAGTTTGGGAAAATTCTAAAATATTGTCATCTGTTTTGTCATCTATAAACAAGGTCAGTAATATCTGCCTGCCCTACTGCAAGGCTTCATTAAATTTACACCCCATGATCTCCCACCCTTCCTCCATGACTCCAAGCCTACTAGTAGAGAGGACTTGAGGCTTTTGTAAGGTCACTCCAAAGAGGCTGGAGCTGTAGAAAGGAACTAAGAAATAGTGCTAAGGATAGTCAGTAGATGAGGTATGTAGGATACAGTGTAGCCATTAAGGACTTAGAGAGCAGCCTGGAGATTATATACAATCCTATAAAGCTAAGATTCCATTGTAGCTTCTTGTGTAAAGGTAAGGTAATAGGAAAACTATTTGGGAATGATTATTGGGAGAGCAGTTTTCAGGTTTAAATGGCAAAAGGGAAAGGGTGGGGGCAAGAGGTCTAGTTGATAAGCAGTTCCTTTCTATTCAACAAAGCAGCTGCTCTAGAAACAGGAAGTAAAAGGAAGGGTGCTAGCATCATTGGGGGGGTTATAAATTATAGAAATAGCTGTATGTGTGAGTCAATTTCATCCTTCTCTTGCCCTACCTTTGAAAGACAAATTCAGGCAACTGATAACAATTCACAAAAGCATTTTAAACACAGAAATGCTATTTTTAAGTTTTATTCCCCTAGGAATAAGGCATTCATTGCATATGCTGTGTTTCAAACATAGACACACATGCACCATCCTAGTGCCAAAAATGTTAGAATGACAAGGACAGCAACACCAAAATTGCATATAGGCACAGATGACTCTCACCCAAAATACACTTTATTAGGCATCCCTAAAATATAAGGAAGTCAATTCTAGAGGACACTGTCTCCTGAGCAAGGCTGGGTGGAGGCAACATTGTTTCACATTTTTTTAATTGGATGCCAAGGACTCTGTAGGGAATTAATGTTGATATTTATTTGGCTTAGCACAATACAACTTTAAAAAAGAATGTGCTTGGGCCGGAGGATTAGCTCAGTGGTTCCGGCACCTGCCTCGCAAGTGCAAGGTCCTGAGTTCGATCCCCGGAAACCACATACAATGCTGGGTGTGGAGACTCATGCCCACCAGCCATCAATACCACATACCACAGTGCCAGGGGTGGTGGCTCACGCCTGTAATCCCAGCACTCGGGAGGCAGAGACAGGAGGATTGCTGAGTTCGAGGTTTGCCTGGGCTACATAGTGAGCTCAGAACCAGCCTGAACTACAAAGCGAGACCCTGTCTAAAAAAAAAAAAAAAAAGAATGTGCTTTTATAATGGTGGGATTGGAAGATAAAACCAGCTCAGAAACAGGACAGGCAGTTTTCTTTTTCAAAATTTTGTGTGGTGCTGGGTATTGCAGTGAGTCTTCTTTTTAAATACATATCTAAAATCTATATAAAATATCTATAATATTCTACTATATTATTTCAGATGTTGTTACATGGCTACAGTGCTCACAATTGGATAAGCATTTCCTGCATGTGACATCTTTGAGTGCCAGTGGTAATCCTGAAAGGCCTTTGCAAGCACATTTAAATCACAGAGACAACCGCATATGAAAAGCCTACAGTGCTAAAAGTACTTTTGCTTTTGTACTTTATGTGCAGGAATCAGCCTATTTGAAGATAGTTATCCTTATCTGAGGAAGACCAGATAGGTCTTTCCAACATTGAAGTGTTTATTATTACAGAGCCATGATGCAGGGTGAGAACAGAGTCCAGGGATGAAAAGGTCAGGAAACTAATACTTAACAGCATTTATAAATCCCTTACACCAACTCTATGAAGTAGGCTTTTTTTTATCCCCAATGGAGTAATTCACAATTTAGAACAATGAAGTGACTTGTCCAAATCCCACGGCTGTTATGTGGTAGAGAAAAGATTAGAGCACAGATGTACCTACATTTACCCCATCTCTCCATTTCCTACCTGTCCAATATAAAGCAGCAGGGACCTTCTGACTTAACCACATGGAACACAGCAACAATAATTAATGCATTAAAGCATTTGTGAGATACTTGATTTGAGAAATTTACTGTGATGCTGAGAGGAATGGCCAATAATTGAATTATTTTTCAGGTTGGGCATGAATTTTTTATAAGTTCCTCTTCAGTTAACTTAGAAGCAATATCTTTGATGCTTTCAATGGCTTTAAGTGAACAGAGTACATTCCTGTTCTTTAAATAGGCAAGTATATTTTCATTGACTAATATACATCTGCTTATATTTATCTATGCAATTTGTCTGCATTATGTATAGAGTTAAAAGTTTGAAGGGCTCTTATTTCTCGATCTCTTTGTCATCAAGTCATTTTTTCCCTAGAGAATCACTATAGTTCAAGTTTGTATATTAGAAGTAAGAAATTAGTTGATGTCAAGTTTCATCTTATCCCAAAAGCAATATGTAAGAAGAAGGCAAGAACATATGGCAAAGTGCCATAATTATTTTTGATAATATACTAGAAATCATAACAGCCACGTAGTTAATTTCTTCTGGCTTGTTTTAATTATGAAGGTTGTAAAACCAAAACAACAACTTTATTCCATCCCCTACTCCTTTGGGGGGGGAACCCTTCATAACCATAAAACAACCTTATACTGAGGTATCTATTTAGACCAAATTAATGATGTGAAAAATCTAAGCAATTTCTATTTCTTCACTTTAAATACAAGGGACATTTCCAAAATAAGCACAAACACACATTATATACAGCTCTGTTCATTTTTGAGTGCTTTTTTGCCAAAAGCATAAAGATATTAGCTTTAAAATCACTTCAGCTATTTATCAGTTTTGAATGTTAAAGAAGGTTCTACTATCAGGATGTTAACTAAAATCCTGCTGATATAAATGGGCTTGATCCCCTGGTGTACTGTGGGGGAGGGTGTTCATTTCTACTAGCAAGTAGAGAAAATTATTTCTTCTAGGGAGTATAATGATTTTTGGTGCCTGGGGAATTACTTTACTTTATTTTGCTTTTCTTTTCTCATGGAAAAGGGTAGATGGTGATGGGGAAAAAATTAATTATTGTTTTCAGTGGATGAAAGAAGAAAAAAGGACTGTGCATGTGGACATTAATATAAATATAAATAACACTGATATGTCTGCCAAAGAAAACAGGTAAATGAGGAACCAGTGGATGCCAAGGGATATTTCTTTATTCCCAGAAACCACAGTTCACAGGACAGAAACCTATTCATGAGCTTCCTACTGTAAGTCTACTGATCTTTCCCAAAGTGTTCAGTTTAGAACACCATAGAGATACCTAGACCATTTTTGTGAAGCAAGCTTAGGGCACTCCTGGCATTTGGCCACAAGATGATTCTTTTTTTTTTCCCCTTTGAGAAAAAGTAGATGTGTAAAACTATTCTTAGGAGAGCATGGTGTAAGGGAGGTTTAGGTATTTCCATAAATTATGCAAATTTCAGTAAGGAATTAGACAGAATGGACAAGAGGATCACTTAACAGATTACTTTGTATCAAAGAACTTTTGAACTTTTTCTGCAGTTTCTATCTGTAGAAAAGACAGGCCCAGGAATAGAATGTCAGTCCCACTGATGAGAAAAGACTTTGCAGTGGGGCTCAGAATGTTTTCAGAAACACAACTTGAGGTTAGAAGCCAAAGAACTTTTGGTATAAAGTAAAGGGAACTACATTATAATATACAGCACAGTAGTACTTTTGTTCATGAACTTAATTTTTTTTCATGAACTTAATTTGCTCCATGATTTTAGAAAAGATAGCTGTGTTTTTGCAGAAAAGATAGCTGTGGTCATGTCTGTCACTTGATATAGAGTTTGTAAACAAAAACAAAATTTTGCCAAATACTTTTGTTTACAAACCAAATTGTTCCCGAAGTCATTCATGAACTAAGATATTACTCCATTTTAAAAACAGTAAAAATTTGCCTGTGGTGCCCTGAGCAAGAAAGAAGATACTGTAGTTTCATGTTCCCATCTTCAGTGTCCTGGAGTCATCATGAGGAAGCCTGACAGTGATCAGAAAAGAGAAACACTAGTGAAAAGAGAAATATAGTGCTTGACCCTGGATAAATGTTTTCGGGCCCATTCTTCTAAGGGGTACAAACGGTGAGATGTTAATTTTTGCTCAAGCTTGTGACATCGTCATTCAACAAAAGAGAACTCACCAAAAAGAGACTGAGACACCAATGTGGGTAATTTCTAATTACCAATAATTAGACAGATTAATAATTTGATAGTAGAAAATAGACTTGTTGAAAAAAAAACTTTTTTGTCTGGTTCTACTAGAGTTCTATTCTACTCATTCACTGTCTATATGTTTTCTTTTTCTTTTTATGAGCTGAAAAAAATGTGGAGGTACCCTTAACATCTGGCTAAAATATTTTTAAAATTGTTAAGATGCAAGGTACTTAAATAGACTCATAATATAATGATAAAGTCTAAAGCAAATAAACCACGTAATATGACAATGTTAAAACAGAACATATCACTATGGAAACTAACAGTAATTATCCTATCTTGTAGGACTTGTATATGCTACCACATGAGGTATGACACTTGTGTAGGAAGAAGTAAGTACTGATCAGGGGAGAAGTATGTCATTCTATGTATGTGCTGTTTAACTTTTTCTTTTTTGATTTTTTACAGGGCCTCCATAGCTAAGCATTTGCCTTGAGACTCAAGAGGAGACTTTAGACTTGGACTTCTCAGTAATCCTGGAATTGTCAAACTCTGGCAACATTTAGAGACATACTAAATTAGTTTTGTATAGAGATGCACATGCATTTTTTGAGGGCCAGGGACAGAATGTTATCATTTAGACCAAGAATGACCCCAAAATTCTCTTGGACATTGTGGGGCTTATGGAAGATGATTGAATTATGTGAATTACGGAAGTGCTACAGCTGAATTACTGCTAGGAGGAGGAACCTGGTTGGAGTGGAGTCATGGAGGAGTGACCTGGAAGGGTATACTTCCCTCCCCAGATCTTTCCCTTTGTTCTTTGTGTTTTCTGGCTGCCATCAAGTGAACAGCTTTCCTCCACAGCAGGCCCTTCTACCATGCTGTTCTTGCTTTATACTCAGGACTGCAAGCTCTAAAATATATGAGCCAAAATGGACCTCTCATTTAAGTTGTGAGTACTGGGTGTTGTATCTCAGCAACAAGAAAAAGCTAAGATAAGAAGTTAGATTTTGAGATTATATGCTGTTAAATATTTGATTTTTCTATGAAGATATTCAATCTGTTTAAGATTTATATTTTGGCAATATTCTCCTGTTGGCAGTGAAAAGATGTATTGGAGACAGTAAAACCAAAGTCAGGGAGAACAGTTAAAAGAATGTTAGAACAGTCAGAGCAAGAGATGTTGGTGATATCAACTAAGGTAATAGACATGGATAAAAAAAGGGTATTTTCAAGAAATCACAGCTACAACCTGGAGGCTTAAGTGAATGCAAAGACAATGCAGAGAGACAAGATTCATTTCTGGCTTAAGAGATGTTTTGGCTTTTGTTTAGATGTCCCCTCAAAGCCTCTTATAGTCATAGGTGGGGCTTTTATTTATTTATGTTTGATGCCAGGGATGAAACTTGGGACCTTGTATTTGCGAGACAGGCACTGGAACTGCTGAGCTAAATCCTGGGAATGGTGTGGCTTTTTAGAGTGGCTGGATCTAGAGTGTGTAATGCTGGGATTAAGAGTGTGTGGGTACTAAATTCTTCTACTGATTGACTTGGCATAGCTCTGGGTATGGACAATAGGAAGGTTCAACTTGGGTGGGAGTGCTATCTGCCCTAAAGGATGTTACCCTGGATAGAATGTAAGGGACATAAAGAAGGCTACTGTCCTCACTTGCTGGGTCACCACTTCTCTGCTTGTTGCCTTGTTGTCTGTCATAAACTGTTTTGCCTCTGCCATACTCCCTGCCTTGGATTCAGCCAACTGTGAGCTGAAAAATAAATAAATAAATAAATAAATAAATAAATAAATAAATAAATAAAAATAAAAAAAAACCAACCCTCTACAAATTGTGAGCTACAATAAGCCTTTCCTCCTTTAACTTTGGATATTGGGTATTTTTTCTCAGCCTGAGAAAAGTAACCAGGACATGGGAGAAGATGGAATGTGATACTATTGAATCATGACTACTGTATTATCTCTCTAAGGAGATATGAGTAACTTAAAGTAGGATTTTGAACTGTAGTGAAAGGAGAATGATACTGTCTTTGGGCAGAGGGCTTATCCTCCACTCATAGTCACAGTGGCCTGGAGTCATGGCACTAAAGAGGTGCTCAGCATGGAGTAAGAGTAAGGCAGCCTTTGTTTCTTTCCTTGCACTCCTAAATTCTCTTTCTCATCCACATGTGCCACATGATGTTTATAAACTTTCATTATGTATCGGCAATTTATTAAGCACAGCATTTATCAAACTCAAATGATGCTTAGAATTAACTGGAGGGCTTATTAACACACCAGATGCTAAGTCCTCACCCCAGAGTTCATAATTCTGTAGGTCTAGGGTAGAACATGAGAACTCGCATTGCTCATAAGTGATACTTATACTGCTAGCTCCGGAATTCCACTTTGAGAATGAAATACTGTGCCAGGCATAGTGAGGCATGCCTGTAATCCCAGCACTCTGAAGGCTGACGCAAGAGGATCACTATGAGTTTGAGGCCAGCTTGGCCTATATGGTGAGTTCCAAGGTGAACTTGAACTATATAATGAGACCCTGCCTCAAAAATCAAACAAACTAACAAACAAACAAAAAGAATGAAACACCAGTCTAGCATAATGCTCTTTCATCATCTGGACGTCATGAATGTCTCTGTGAAAATGATGGATCTTCTTCTGGGAAACCTGTATAAATATTCATAAATGTAAAATATGACTTATCTCTTGGGCTTTCATGACCCACTGGGAGGCAAATGGTGAGTAGCAGTCTACTGAAAGCTACTGTTGACTCAGTCTCCAAGAACTGCAGTGAATTAATGAAAGCAATATATCCTTTGGGTATATCTTAAAGGAAAACTTTCAGAAATAAGAACGTGTTAAAATGAGAACAAAATATACTTCTGCTTATTTGTGTATCTTAGAATTACTCATAGTGGGCCTGGGTACAGAATGACCAGCTCTGGGGGAGGGGGCACCTCCAAGGGCAGTTTTTAGATATTACAAGGAAATTCCTGCACTATAACCACATTCAACTAACCTGGTCTTTTCTCATTCTGACCTGGCATCTGCTTGGGAAATAACAAATAAAAGATGAGAGGGTGGGTAACCATGGAGAAAGAGGGTACATTCAGCCAGGGGAGAAGAGAGTCATTTCCACTTAAGGGAAAGCAGAGCTAAGGCTCTCTGCTCGCTGTCTGGTAGCCCAGTGAAACAGTTCAAGATCAAAGAGAGAGATAATTATGAATGTGCTTAAAAGAAAACTTCAACTCAGTTGTGCTACACAAGGATGTGAGAAAATCTCTGTTGTACAGAAAAAAAAAAAAAAAAAACACTTGGCCTTTACCCTAAGAATCCCTCCTTGCATGCCTGCCATGGCCCAGTATTAGAGATATTTTTAAATGGCCCTGAAAATAAAGCAGAGGTGTTCATTATTTCATGACAAGAAAGCAACCTTTCATATAAAGAACCTCAGGCCTGATCTGCATGGATGCATGGAGTCAGGAACACGAGGCCAATATTGTATTATTCATTTTGGCAAGTGTAAATTCAAATGATGGCTCTGAGGTTGGGGAGAAGAGGGCCCGCTGAGCTGGAGAGCAGAACACTTCTTTCAGCTTATGGAAGAAGTAACGGCGCTACAGGCAAAAAATGCTCCGTGATAACATAGGGGGAGCACACTGTGGAGTCGATGAAGATTTTCTGCTACTGCATGGATTGTTTTGCCTAAAGCCACGGAAAGTCTGTCTGGTGATAATATTCTAGCTGCTGCTTCATCTCCACCGTCTTTAATTCTTCTTAGCAAACTTGTACTAGGTCTTGTCCTGGGCACATTTACAGAGCAATTTCCATAATGATAAAATAGCTTCACAAGAGATTTAAAATGTAATTAAAGGGCAGATTTGACGTGGTAAAGGCACTGTGGTATGGTGGTCATGCATCATCATGCCACTGAGCCCTCACTCAGCTGGCCTGTGGCACGACCCCAATTTCACTCTGGTAAGATGACAGGCCCTTCTTTCATGCTAATGGCTAGATCAGGGAAAAAATAACAGAAGATAAAACAGCCTCTCTTTTCGAGAGATAAGTCCATGAATCTGAGTTAGACTTCTGTACTGTTCTCCCTTTCCCTTCATTCCCCTGCTCTCTCTGACACTTTGGAGGCTACAAGCAGCTCCTTGGGCACACAAGTGAATGTTCACAAGCAGACAGATGTGAGTTGAAAGGATCTGCTTGCCCAGAGAAGCTGAGCTCCGTAAATCCTATGGTCTTTTCTTAGGGTTTTAAGTGTGATTGGTAGCAAAGTGGGAACTACAGGTTACAGCTCTCGGATTGGATGAAAGCTTGCTGCTGGAAAAATGCCCGGTGCCTGAGAAAGAGAGAAAATACTCCTCGGGCAGTCTATTTTTGAAACCTCAAAAGTAACTAAGACTATCTTTCACTACAAAATCAATATAAGATTTGAAGCTTTGGGACAGCAAAACCCCAAAATATCTTGCCTCCCCAGATCCTGGAATTTGCCAAATAAGATGAACTGATTTTTCACCTGGTTGCTGGTTTCCATACTGACAGATAATCAAATAGGAAAATCATATACTTTAACAGGACAAATAAAATCCTTCAAAAGATCAGGTTTTAAAACTACGTTCCCTGTATAATAATAGATTTTGAAATGTTTAAAAGTCTTGGAGCTTTCAAATACCTATGCCCATTACCTTTTCTTTTAAACATATTACAATATTCAGAGAAACAATATGCCATACAATGGGTAAATTTTCGAAAACATGATGAATTTAGCTATAGTTTTCTTGTGCTCTTGCTCTTCTCTTTGTCTAAATTAAGTACTTAATTTGGCACAATACTTAGTGTATGGGATCAATTTCACCCTTGTGATGTTAAGAGTTACAAATTTCAATGTTTTAAAATATCATTAAATGTATGAAATGAAATTATAATTGATAAAAATATTTTGATGATGTTTAACTTACTGATGGAGTTATATTCTCATAAATAGCTACTGTGATTTTTAAAGTACAACACTGCTTTGGGGGGGATTCAAGAGGCGTGAAATACATGGAAAGTACTATGCAGTTTCAAAGAGAAAATAACACCTACTGTACCTTCGAAATAAAATCTATTTGGAAACCTGCTGTATTTCAAAAGAAACACACACACACCAACCTGTAAAGATCGCCTGTCTAAGGTGCAGTGGTAGTTTCCATTTGCTCCTCCTAACTAAAGGATTCAGGGAAAGTTGATTTCACTGCAACAATAGCCTCTGTTAGCCAAATAACCCTCCTCAAATCTTGGATCAAATTTCTTGCCAAAGAATTCTTTTACTTCCCACTCTAACAACCAGAAAGGGATTCAAGAGATAACCACCATTCCCAGTAGAACTGTTTGCTCACACTCTCTTCGCTAGCCAAGCTCCTACTGCCCGACTGCAATGCCATGGAAAGTCCCCTAGGATAGCTTGGGCAGCCGCTACCTCTTTTACTTTTCCCAGAATCCCACTGCTTCCAACTGCTACCGATTTCCTGTTACAGTCAACAGCACAGAAAACTTAAACTACTCAACTCTTTTAAATACAGAAGACAAACTCTGAGAAAAAAAACAGGGAAAAATAAAGAATAAAGAAAACTCTGAGAAAAAATAAAGTATTTCTGTATTTCTGCAGAGTGACACTGTGCTTGCAGGAAAGTTTTCCATCTGCCTTGTCATACTGAAGAGGCAGTTCTTCATTTCTTACTTAGGCCAACATTTCCTCTTACCAAATAGTTAATTAACTTGGTTGGAACCCAGCATTCATCCTTTGGACATCGCTATTCATGAAATAAGTCAAAGCGGTGCCTAATGTACAAAAAGTCGTCTAACCAAAAATCATTTGCATGTCAGTGGTTCAGGATCCCAAACTCAAATTTCCAACGAAACAGTTGTCATGCCTCAGCACAGCACATGTACATATGACTATAAGGCTTATAACATGGATGATTTATGTCTTTCTGGTGATACTACCTTGTGTGATGTGATTTTGGAAGAATGTACCTTTTGAGATACAAAAAAGAAAGTAAAAGGATGAAACATTTCTTCTTTTGAGTCTTGCATTCAGCCCAAAGGAAAACAGTAAGCAAGGGAGGTCCTAATGGTTGTTTGCCATCTCCTTCCATTTTGCTACCAGTCTTTTTTACACAGCAAGGTCATGTTCTAATCATCCTTGGCTCCTACCTTCTGAAAACCATATTCCCATAATATGGACTGACCTCTTTCACATTCTGGGGGATTTTACCATTTTAAAAAGATCAAGTTGAGTAAGGCCATGTGAATCCCAGATTGGTAGGTTTTAAGAAACTGTAAGAATGAAAAAGTAAAATTCTTCAGAATGGAGGAAGATCATGTAGAGGCAAGAACGCTTCAAACTCAAGCCCTCTCATCCTACTTGGTCAGGTTGGGTGGAAATTTAAAAATGTATTTGCCAAACTTTTGTACAGCTAGAATACTATAAGAATCAAGTTACAAGTTAGGGTTGCAGGTGAAATATAAGTCATCCAGTTAATTTTGAATTTCTGATGTTCAATACTATTTCTACTATCACAATGTTGATTGCATTATTTTTATTTGACAAATTCAGCAATACTCTACCAAATAGATATATTTGGAAGAGACGTGGAAAGTAGAAAAGAGCTACAGGTCATCTTCCTGCTTCTCTGTGTTATTTATATTGGTGAGATTGGCATAGAAACACGCACAAGATTTCCCAAATCAGAATTCCAAAGTCCCTTCTCAGCTCCCTAGCTGAAGAAAGACAGTCCCTAACAGTAGCTACAAAAGTAGTAGCTTCTAGAGTTCATTTTCCTGGTTCCTAATTCATAGAGTATATTATTCATTTCCTCAGTCATACTTCAGAGAAGCTTGCTTCCTAGTCGATCTGTCCTACACATTTTTAGCAATTTCTCCTGAGAGTCAAGTCTAAAATCTTGCTCCATCAGCCTTGATTGGTATGTATCTAATTTCCCCCCTGCTAAATCCTTCTATAATTAATCTTTCTCCACTGACTTCTAACTGCAATATTAATCATTAGGGTCAAGTCTCCTATTTATTTCCATTATTTATAGTATATCCCTCTAATCATTTTAGAAATCTACAAATAATAAAATTTGGTATAGTTTTCTCAACATGTTTCTTTGCCACAGCAATAAGCTTTCCTATCGAAGGACAGGAAGTGAGAAAGGTAAGTGGCTTCAAGCCTACAGGTGAATGTCTTGTAAAGGCTACACTTCACAATACTAGTTCTACTATCACAATTTTGCATGCGTTATTTTTATTTGACAAAGCCAGCAACACTATATCAAACAGATACATCTGGAAGAGACTTGGAAAGTAGAAAAGAGCTACAGGCCATCTTCCTGTCTCTTTGTAAAGAATATACTTTACAAGACCCTTGATTGTGGGAATCCACTACAATAGCCAAGTATGTATCACTACCCAATAAAAATATTTTTGCCACTGTTTTACTCATCTCTTTTGTCCTTCATATATAGATGTCAAAATTTTAACTGACAACACATTTGATGCCTAGGGAAAATATTTGATTCAACAGTGTCATAACATGATGTTCTAGCAATTATAACATGATATGTTGCCATTCAAACTCCAAAAACAGGCCCAGAAGTAGAATAGCACAAATCTGCCTCATTTTTAAGGCCATGGGCAGGACAGGAGGAATAATAAGGAAAGACAGTATGTTTTCAAGCTGCCTTACACATGTAAGGCAAATGCTGGAGGACAGAACTTCCCTCTGCTGTCGGCACATGGCAAAGTGCTGAGTACCAACTAGGCTCTCATTAAATGGAGCCATGCTTTTTTTTAATTGAATTCTTTATTGGTACAATTTATATACATCTCACAATCACACATAACATTGGGGAATTTGTACCAATATATGACACAAGTTAATTTTCATTTTTACCCATATCCCTATCCATCCACATCTCCCACCCCCTATATACATGCTCTTTTATTTTCTTTAAGAATTGTATTTATTCCTTCCCCTCATTACATTCCCACACCAAATTTCCTTTGGAAATTTCCCATTCTACAAAAACTGTCATACTTTCTAGAGCTCATTTGCATCTACAGGTGTTCATATCAAAGAGAAGATCCTGGTCGTTTGAGAGATGCAAATGAAAACAACACTGAGATTTCATCTCACTCCACAAAGAATGGCCACTATTACAAAATCAACCAACAATAAATGCTGGTGAGGCTGTGGGGAGAAAGGAACCCTTCTCCACTGTTGGTGGGATTGCAGACTTGTGCAACCATTGTGGAGATCTGTGTGGAGATTTCTTAGAAAACTAGGACTAGGGGTCCCATTTGACCCTGCTATCCCCCTGCTGGGAAGATACCCAAAATAATTTTAAAAATCACATTGGAAAGACAGATGTACACCCTTGTTCATAGCAGCTCAGTTCATGATAGCTCAATCTTGGAAACAACCCAAATGCCCATCAACTGGAGAGTGGATAAAGATGATTTTTTTTAATAAAATGGAGTATTATTCTGCCATAAAGAATGACAAGATGGATTCATTTATGTGCAAATGGATACACCTAGAGGACACGCTAATAAGTGAAATAAATAGATCACAGATAGGCAAATACTGGAGCCACGTTTTTAAGCAACCTATTGCATTTGCCTGCTCTGCACATATTTCATAGTTGATTCCATTTCTCCAAAGTCCCAAGTTAGGAAAGTGGCATAGTGAGGACTGCCCATCCTTGGTAGATCACACTTTCCATGTAAGGACAATGTAAGTAAGATAAACCTACAGCTTACTATCCAAACTCTAACGTTTTTGAGAGCATCGAGGGCACTATGAAAGTCCACACAAGAACAATAGGCATAAACTGGGATCGTACTAGGAAACACGGGATGGATAAAGTTCGTACCATCAATAAAGATGGAAAAAGTCCTGACTGAGTCCGTATGTTTTCTTGGCAGCAGTTGAAGCAGTCTGTCTTCCTACTTACTCTCTCCGAGAAACAAAAGGACTGTGACACACCGTCTCTTCCTGCCTGGGGTTCACTGCACGCAGGGAACTGATGACTGCACCTGTTTCTGACATTCAGGCAATGACAAGCAGAGAAAAGCGAGATGCTTCTACTGCTGTTTGTGCACCCAGAAGCCCTCTCACTATGGGGAGTAAACACCTTCAGTTCTATTTGCTGTGGAAAGGAAACGAAACGGAGGGCGAATACCAAAATGCCCTTCAAAGAAAACATTCTGTGAGCCAGCGTAGAGCTGAGATAAGAATTAGGACACTGTCAAGAAAAAGATCCTAGAATAGCTTCTTGAAAGAAAGATGGATTTTTTTTAAAGGGGAAATGTAAGTGAATGTTGTTACATCTATTGTGGATCATCTTCTGGCTTCCTCTCAGTAAATGATCAAAATTTCTGCATCTGGTAGCAATACAAAATGAAAATCATTCATTTTCTTGAAATTTACTTTAACTTCTTTTCATTCCACATGTATTTCACACTTGTCATTTAATACGAAGTTATTTCTGTTTAGGTGACAAGAACTGAACCAAGAGCTTCATGCATGATAATTAAGTGTTCAACCAGTACAGTACCAGAACAGTACCCCCAGCCCCATTTAATACAAAGTTTCCCTTTACAAAAATGACTTTGTGCAGTTTCCTCTGCCAAGTGCAAAATTCATCCAAGGCATTTCTATTCATGTTTAAGGAGAACAGGGACATAAAAACAAAACAAGAACGAGAACAACAAAATTTTACATTTCAGACTTGTAAGTCACAGATTGAGAACTGTTTAAATTCCTAAGCAGAGAACTTCAAAGAAATATGGCAACTTATGTACACTAGGCTTTTCTTTTTCAGAAAAGCAGAGAGAAAACTCTGGAATGGAAAGTTCCAGTTAGTTTAGAAGGTCATGAGGGCAGGAAGTGTATCTGGCATTTTTACTGCTCTGTCTACCTTCTGGTTTTTCAGTTGGTGTGAGGGGCTTTCTATTCACTAGAGAGTTATGACATAAATATCTGAATACATTAATGAACTGATTAGTTCTGAAAGAAGTCAAGGCACTGTAGAACACTAAAAAGGTTAACAATAAGAGTCAAGGAGTTGGTAACCTATGTTGTTACACAACTAGATAAGAGAAGGCTAGGTTCTCATTATAGCAACCCAGATATGGCGGGTTTAACCACTTCTCCCCTTCTGCTTTTCTGACTTAATAACTGCTCTCCGCACTACCCTTAGTTTGATGGTGAGATGATCATTTGTCACCATCCATTCATTCTACAGATATAAAGTACTCAGCAGATGCCCAGAATTGGGAAAGGCTCAGGGGACAGAAACAGTCTCAATCTAGTCAAAGGTTTGGTTCTTTCACAAAAATGATACTACAGCCAAGACTGGTCTTCCGAATACACAGCACTTCGAAAAAGTGCTCAACTCTAACATGTGCTCAACTCTAAAAGTGCTCAACTCTAACATGTAAGAGATTTTCATACACGGTGAAGTCTTTTGAAAGCATCTTTTAAAATTTAATACATGGGAAACCAACTAAAGCGTAAAACTGCTCAGAGAACTAAACAACTGAAGAGGAGATTGAGTAATTATTAAGTTTTTTTGATTAAGTAGAAAGTCTATCCTAGGGGTTAAAATCTCAAGGTAGATTTTTTTTTTTTTGGCCAATAGTATCTGTTTGGAATAGCTACATAGCCTTAAGTTGACAAGATGTTTGAAAACTATTCTCTACTATAAATGCATCATTTTACGTAAAGCAGCACTGTTGCCTTGGATTAAAAATAACAAGCAAGCTAACACACTAAGAGCAACACTTATTTTGCAGGATCTTTTATAAGATTTTATGAAAATTAATTTATATGCAATTTGAAGAGAAATTAAGAAAGCTTTAAATTGGAAAGGTAAGACCAGAAGAAGAAAAGAGGCAGAAAGAAAAAGTACAAGGAAGACACTGAGATAGTAACACAAACTGAGAAGCGATAACATGGATTGAAAACCACTCACTGATCCTGTAGTCAATATTTTCTCTAATATCCCACAGAAGCCAATTCAAGTTGCCATTCTTCTTAAATTTCAGACTCCAAGGCATGCTATCATTCTGCATTTATTATGGCTTTCACCTCAATGAGAGAAAATAAATCCACCAAGAGGGCCCTACCTTACCCTTTCACCAAACTTAAGCAGCTACTAGCAATGATGCCCACTCTTTCTTCCTCCCACAATGTTGCACTGCCATATACATGACTGCCCAAATAAGAGAGCTGACTTGCCTCATTACCTACCCAAAGTGATCAGTAACAATAATATTCATTCTACACTACCACCTTCACTGACTTGGACAACTTCAATATAGTCACCCCCTGTATCTACAAGTGGTGGTTCCAGCACTCTCTGTGGATACCAAGGTTCATGAAGGGTGCATAAGTTGCCTATACAAAACAGTATAAATATATGCATCTAACCTATTTATGTCCTCTCATACACTTGAAATTATCTCTTGAGTACTTATAGCAACAAGTAAGATATAAATACAAGAAAATACTTGTTATACTGTACTGTTTAAGGAATAGTGACAAAAAAAGAAAGAAAGTCTGTACATGTGCAGCACAGACACAGTTTTCCAAAGGCATATGTGCATATCTTTTGGTCAAATCTGAACATTGAGAATCTGAAGATATGAAGCACTGACTGTTGAATGCTGAAGCCGTCTCCTTGTCTCTAGTTTGCTGAGTTCTTTTGGCTCTTCGATCTTTCATGCAGTTTTTCTCTTCCAGGCCTTTGTAAACACTTCTAATAATTTTAATCTTTTGAAGAAAAATACTTATTGTTACATGACAGATACAGATAATAACATTCACCATAGGGAATTTGTACTTGCACATGATATAACCTGCTTCTTCTTTTTTACCCATCCACTGTTTCCATTTTTTTTCATCTATTCTCTCTTTCTTTCATTGTGCTTTCTTGCCCTTGCTGGGACTCCTTTTGCAAATTCCAAAGTTCACTTGGCTAACTACTTCCATTCCTTTCCAGGTTTTGGTAGATTTGGTATTTTCTTTGATAAGCCTTTCCCATCCCACCCAAGCTATTTTAATCTGCTCCCAAAGCACTATCATCACTCTAGTCTTATGCTATAGTAGTTGCTCGCTCAATTTCTTTCCTTTCTTATTACAGATCAAAGAAGAAAGAGATTGGACCTCTTGTTTGTTTACTGATATACCTCTGGTATCTACCATGGTGCTTAGAACACCAATAGAAACTCATGAAATGAATGGATAAACATATGCTTGTATCAGAAGCCTATCTTACTACAGTCTTTTCTGACCATAGTGATTTAAGTTTTTCTTGAAATTGTTTTATTGGAAAGCTAATTTTCTGCAAGCTATCAGTGCATATATTTCTGCTTAAACAAAGAAAAATAGTTTCATAAAAGTCTACTGTAATTAAAACATGAAATATCAAATTTTCTCCTGGAGAGATGTTTATGCATCATAAATCTTCTAGAAATCATATATTAAATTAAACCAATTATAAGTCACAGTGTTGAAGTATAGTTAGACATGAATTTGTAAAAGCAGCTGTGCAGTTTGCACACTGAAACAACCCATAAAAACACTATTCATACAGTGAATTTTTGCTTCACAATCCAAAGAACTATTCATGAAGGCTCTGAAGGAGTAAAAGAGTTGTTAGTTTTCATTATTTCTTCCTCAGACTGTCTCTTGATGGTGAAGGATGACTGTTTGTATATTCTTGAATTTCAATCAATTTGAGACAGCAGAACTTTAAAGCAGGAGAAAAATTTTAACAATCATATAGCTCAGATGACAGAATATTCACACATGTGCTAACTCCTTAGTAGGTGGCAGTACATGGAACATTATCTTGATACCATATTGATTGGCCAGAGCTCCCATGGGCAAAGAAAACAAAAATGGTAACTGCTCACTGATTTTCTTTCTCTTCTCTAGTTAGCTTTTCATTGTCTAGAAAAAAAAATTAAGGTCCACAAAGTAAAGCAACTTGCTCAGAGTTAATGTTAGTGCTGGAACAGAACCCAGCTTCCTTTGTTTCTTAACTAGCTCCCCCCCAAACCTGGTCTTTAGATTCCTTACAGTGATGAATTATAAATCCCAGCCCTATGATTTATTGCCTTTCACATTCTAAACTATTTTCAAGGTTAACTACTTGCCTTGGGTCACAAGCATAAATAAATCTTGGTATGCCACGTGAAAACAGGGCACAATAACAGGAAATAGTCTTCAACATCATAAAACCATCATATAAAATGTAGTGACAAGTTCACTCCCTAAGAGGCCAATGTTATAAGTAGTAGAGGGCATTGTCAGTCATGCTGAACAGTGCAGGAGGAGGAAGAATTGTGGCCGGGACAATAGAGTTATCATCTGTAATGTCATTATGAGCCATATTGGGCATGACTATACAAATGGCAGCAGAATATAAGCAAATACTTGTCCCAGGTAAAGACCAGAATCCACGAAATGTCCTCTCAGATTCAGTTACACTGCTAGAACTTGAGAACATACCAGTGAATGGGACAGATATAGTGACACTTTTTATATGTGCTGCATTTTCATGGAGAAATCAGGCATTGAACATGGATGTATGCTTCAAAAGACAAAGAGGAAGGAACTCATTGGAGGAGGGTACTCTAATGATACCAAAGTTTTGGTAACTGTTAGCCAGAAACAGAACACAGAGGTCAGTTTGTCCTAACTTTTGGTAGCCATTCTGTACTCAAACTGGATATCTGAGACACACTGGAGTGGGATGGAAAACTCAGGAATTTAATATTCAAATTAGGTATTTCAAAGTAAATGAATACAAAGAGAGAAGGTAAATTCACACTGAGTAATAACCACTTGCCTCTCAGTATACACTATGTCTTAATCACTCTTTTCTTCACTGCGACACAATACTCAACACCCCAAACTCAAACAAATGGTTTACTATGCTCAGTTATAGTCCATGATTAGCCAGCTTCAGCGTGGCAGAGGGCACAGCAGGGGAAAAGTTGCTCACAGCATGGCTTCCAGAAGGCCAGAGAGAAGTCAGGAGCAAGGGAGGGATATAACCTCCCCCAGGTCCTCTCCCCAGTGACACGCCTCTTCCAGCCAGACCCCAGCTTCTAATATTGCTCTCATGATCCATTCACCTTCCCAATGCCCCAGCTATGAGGATAAGAGATCTTTAGGGGACATGTTCAATCTAAATTATCACACACCAGTTACAAAAGACACTAATCCTTAAATCAATTCAGTCTGATATCTAAATGATGTTTATCAATGTTCAGTGGGTGCTTTCTCACTTGCTTTGTAAATCAGCTTAAACATACCTAGCAACCAGCAGTCATCATTTTTTATTCACTTGGAAAGCCAGAAGCACCTTCTCCCTGAGATTTTGAAGGAAAAGTAAAACAGCGTCCATTTGGAGACTTTCTGGGTGTCTTTGCATGTGCTTTTTAAAACAGGAAATGATTTATGACTTATCAAAAGGTATGCCTCTGAGTCTCTCACCTAATCTTTAAAACTAACTGACTCTCTCCATTTCTCTAACACTGAGCAGAGCAAAAGGAGACACTCTTGATTAACCAAGACACACTGGTTCTCATATGCCAACTTGTATCTGACTCATGGTTGGGGAACTGAGAAATAACCTAATGCAGCACTTCCAGATGGAAACTGCTCTAAGGATTTCCTATTCTGAACAATAGAAAGCAAAGTGAGTAGTTCTAATGCCATATAAAAAACCTTCCAGGACAACATTCCATCAACCTAAAACTATTTTAACAAGGTTTACATACTAAGGCCTTTAAAAAGTGTTGGTAAAAATTGGAACACCATTAAAATGCTGAGTCTTGATAACTGAAGTAAGATTTTAATTTCTAAAACTGTTTCAATAGGAAAGGAAATGAGAACATTCACTGTGCAAAACTTAGCCCTCTGGCATGCGAGTGGTGGAATGGGTGGGGAGTTATCAGTTCAGACCCAACCACTGAACATTTTCAGCATTACCATGGGTCAGCTTCTCCACTAGCCACTGATTCAGAACATCCTCTGTTCTAGAGCTGTGCTTCTCTGTTCAGTTCAGCAGCCACTGTCCGTAGGTAGTTACAAAGTTACTAAAATTGAACTAGTGAGATGGAGTCAATTTTATTATTTTTGTCCTACTTAGATAATTTTACAATAAATTTAAAAACTTTTTTTTTCGCTGGGTGTGGTGGCTCACGCCTGTCATCCCAGCACTCGGGAGGCAGAGACAGGAGGATTGCTGAGTTCGAGGCTTGCCTGGGCCACATAATGAGCTCAGAGCCAGCCTGAACTACAAAGTGAGACCCTGTCTCAAAATAAAACAAAACAAAACAAAAACCTTTTTTTCCCCAATTTTTACCAACAACCTCTTCCTGCACTTTTTAAAGGCCTTAATATGTAAACCTTGTTCAAAGTTTAGAAAAGTTAAAAACTGTTGCAGTTACATATAATTTTCAGTAAGAATGACTCAACCTCATCATTCTTTATGGCAGAGTAATACTCCATTTTGTTAAAAAAAAACCCCACACATCTTTATCTACTCTAGAGTTGATGGGCATTTGGGTTGTTTCCAAGATTTAGTTTTCATGAACTGAGCTGCTATAAACATGGGTGCATATATGTTTCTGTGATACGAACCTTGTAATTCTTTCATGTATATCCCCAGCAGGGGAACAGCAGGGTCAAATGGACCTCTAATCCTAGTTTTCTGAGGAATCTCCACACTAAATGGACATTTCTTAAGGATATACTCATAAGTGAAATAAATAGGTCACAGGTGTGTAAATATCATATCTTTGGTATGAGAAATTGAAGTTGTAAATGCATTCTAGAATGCACGATCGATATTGTGAAATAGTAAATATTCAAAGGGAAATGGGGTTTAGGGGAAAATAAGGAAGGGAAAAAAAATTGATGGTAAACAAAGGAAACAAAGCTTGTGTATACAAGGGTGGGTGGGGGAAGGGGAAAATGGAAATTAAATCATGCCATATACTGGTACAAATTCTTAATGTGGAGTATAATCGTGATGTGTATAAAGCATATATATAATGTACCAATAAATTAAATTAAAAAAAATTTCAACATATTTGAAACATCTTGGGAATGTGAACCTAACATTTTCCACTATAAATTTTATGAACTCTAAATTCACATCAAGTATCTCCCAATGAAAATATAGCATACAAATTGATATGGGTACAATTATAAAGACTACATTGGATTTCAAATATCAGAATGAATTCACTGATACAGTTCTACTGATTGATTACATACTGAAATAATACATGGGGTTAATTAAAATAGATTCTTAAATTCACTTTCACCTACTTCTTTGCACCATTCAAGAACGTGGCTATTTATGTTTCTGTTGACTGACATTGTTTTGGACATTATACTTGCACCGGGAATACAAAGCTAAGTAACCTCATAAAAATAAAGCAGAGAGGGCCGGAGGGTTAGCTCAGTGGTTCCAGCGCCTGCCTCGCAAGTGCAAGGACCTGAGTTCGATCCCCGGTAACCACATATAATGCTGGGTGTGGAGACACGCCCACCAACAATCAACACTGCATACCA
>PVIC010015494.1:0-35133 GCA_004025085.1 Thryonomys swinderianus
TAGAGTTTCAAAGTGAGTAGTGGAATAAGCGAATGCCTTTGATATTGAGTGCTTATAGTTTGAATCAGACACACATGTTTAGATATAGTATTGTTTCTCTTATGTGAGAAAGTGAAAGTGTAAGTAATGAGCAAGATTTATAACCGATCTTGGGGAGTGGGAAAAAATACTCAGGTGGGAAATGATATAAAGGAGGGGAAAGAGAAGCGAAGGAAAGAAAAAAGTGATAGAAGGAGGGGATTGAAGTTTACAGGGAGAAAAGGGGAATGGCAAAAGAAGAATTCATATATAGTTTTTTACAGGTGCAAATTCCCTATGATAAATGTGATCATTATGTGTATCAAAAGCAAGCCAATAAAAATTTTAGGATATTATGTTCTCAGAGTACATCCATTTGCCTAGAAATGTCTCAATTTCATTCTTCTTTATAGTAGTACTACCTGGTTTATAAAAACCACAGTTTCTTTATCCATTCATCTCTTGATGGGCTCTTGGGACTGTTTCCAAGACTTATCTATTGCAAATTGTGCTACTATAAGCATGGGAGTGCATATATCACTGTGGTATGATGCTTTTAACTTTTTGGGATGTTACTAAGCAGGGGAATAGCTGGGTAAATGGAACCTCTCTTTTAGTTTTTTAAGGGACCTTTATCCTCTTATCCATACACTCTCATCAACAGCCTCACCAGCATTTATTATTGGTTGACTTCCTGACGATAGCCATTCTTTCTGGACTCTCAGTGTTGTTTTAATTTGCATTTATCAAGTCACCAGCGATGATGAACATGTTTTTCATATATTTATTTGCTGTTTGTTCTGTAACATAATTTAAATGAAACATGTAAACATAAATAAAAAAGAAATGCATTTGTCTTTGTGAGTGGTTGAAACACTCCATGCTTAAGAACATTCAACTTGTGTGCTCCTGAGCTTTACCTAGAAAAAACCAAAACTTTAATAATCATTAAAATAACTAATATGCAATAAAAATAGCTTGTGTTCACTGTTATCCCTCCCATGTATGCATGGAATTGCACAAACATATACTGATGCTTATGGAGTGATGCCCCTAGTTATTTTCCCTCCACTCCTTTTCTTCCTCCTGTACTTGTTTCCCATACCAGCAACTATGTTTTTAATGTCCTGAAATATTCCCTTGAGATACTTAACACAGATTTTCCTTTAAAGGATCAGGTCGGTGGGACTGACCAAATCCATAGGAGAGTATGAACATATATTATGGATTGTGTTTGTTTTTTATTGCAGAAGACTCTGAACCTTGGACCAGATTGCTTTCATCTGTTTCATTTTCCCAGAACCTAAATATTTAAAGGTATTTTTTAAAAAATGGTAGCTGTCTTTTAGCGGTGCCAGTGGTTTCTTTTGCTGTGCAGAAGCTTTTTAGTAGGATGAGATCCCATTTGTTGATTCTTTCTGCTAGTTCTCCCGCTATAGAGGTTTTGTTCATGAAGTCTCTGCCTAAGCCAATGTCTCCAAGAGATTTACCTAACCTGCTTTTCAGCAGGTTTATTGTTTCTGTTTTAATGTTTAAGTCTCAAATCCATTGGGATTTTAGTTTAGTACGTGGTGAAAGAGATAGGTCTAGTTTTAGTTTCTTGTAGGTTAACATCCCAGGGTGGGGGGTTGTGGGTGGGTAGAGATATGGGTAAAAATGGGAATTAACTTCTATCATATACTGGTACAAATTCCCCAATGTTGAGTGTGATTGTGAGCTGTATATAAAATGTAACAATAAAGAATTCAGTTAAAAAATAGCAGCGAGGGCCAGAGATTTAGCTCAGTGGTTCCAGCACCTGCCTCGCAAGTGCAAGGCCCTGAGTTCTATCCCGGTAACCACATACAATGCTGGGCGTGGTGACTCAAGCCCACCAGCCATAAATATCACATACCACAGTGACAGGTATGGTGGCTCACACCTGTAATCCCAGCACTCGGGAGGCAGAGGCAGGAGAATTGCTGAGTTCCAGGCTTGCCTGGGCTACATAGTGAGCGGAGGACCAGCCTGACTTTGTCTCAAAAAAAAAAAAATAGCAGCGATATAGTTCTAAGGCATTAAGTTACAGTCGATTGAGGCTTTTATTGCATATAAATTGCTTATGATCATCTCAGAAATATGCATGTATAGCATTCACCACATTTGAAAGTAGAATGCTATGAGATATTGAATTTTTTTGGATGAGATTTTAAAACCAATTCTCAGGACAGTTCAGTTTAGCTTTTCATGATGATGTTGTATATTTACATCATTTTCCTAAGTAAATAAAAATAATTCTGTTGTGATGAATGTTAAAAGTGTCAACACCCGCTGACAAAGAGAAATGGAGCAGTTGAGTAAAGAGTAGTCTTCAAACATGGACACACTGTTACTTCTGACCTGCCTGCTTCTGTGTCCACAGAAAGAGTGTAGCCTTTCTTGGTTCATCTCCAGTGAGAATTTGTTGTTATTGTATTTCTTTCATTTTAGATAGCAATACTTACTTGGAGAAACTGTCATATCAGGAGAAAGAATATGGATTTTAAAGATAATCTAGTGAGAATAGATAACATGTCTGTGGGATTTGGGAAAGAAAACAGAAGGCATATGATATTTGTTATACTCCATAAATCATACATTAATGTAAGTATTTCAATACAGCTCATCACACCCATGGCCAAGCATAAATTTTTCTTCCAAGAACAATTAAGATTTGATATATTGAAATAATGTAAAATTGATTTTGGGGAGAAAATCTAAACTATTTCAAGTTAATACTGTATTATTTTCATTAATATCTTTTACTGAGAGTATTGTGAATGTATATAATATAAAACTGTTGTATAACATTTGTCATAATAGTAATTAAAGCAGTATCTCCAAAACACAAGAGATCTAGTTAAATTATTTGTCTTATTTTTAGAAAAAATATTATTCAGAAAATAAAACATATAATCCCAGAAATGTATTTTTAATTTTTTAGATTAAGTATATCTATGCTTTCTCTGAATTCAATTTCTATTACACAGCCATATCAAGCTAAGATTGATTATTCAAAGACATGAACAAATTGGCAGTCATTTATGAAAATTTAATATATACTAGTCAAATATTTTATCAAAACACCTCAATATATTTTTGGTATTAATTATATGTGCATATATCCACATAGATGTAAGCACACATGTTCATATAAGCAGATATTAACATGTGTACAAATTATTAGTTTTCATTTATTTTTATAATATCTGTGAAAGTAATATAGAAAATGTTATATTGTATGAGAAAAATGAAGTATATGTATATACTGCTGACAAAAACATATTGACAAAAAAATCTCTTCAATAGTTTGGTATTGATGAAAACACAATTCTTATAAACTCATATTACTATTTTTCAAAATGCAAATTAACAGCAGCTGTTAAGACAAACTAATGTTGCTAAATAAGTATGATAAGTATAAAACTGAGGATGTTAATAAATGGTTTGTATGATTTAAGTGACTGACACTTTTCAAAACTTCTGTGTTAATTAAATAAGGAAGAGAATAAGTTAAGTTCACTGTTTCCTGATATTCATGTGAAGAAAATTGATAAACCTAGAGATATAAAAATTTGATATAACTTAAATAACACTAAATTAAGCCTTTTAAAAATTATTTAAATTCCCTTCCTCTGAAATATTTTTGCATGTGTAAAATTATTCCCCAAATTTTGTTAGTATTTAATTTATCCAGAAATTCTTCAAGAATACTTTAAAACTAGTTTTCTTTTCATGAACTTCATTAATTATATTATCTTTAAAAATCACTCTGAATTATAACCAATTCATTCAGTAGATCAAATAACTTATTTTATAAACTAACACACATGGACTTTCTAACATTTTTCCTATTTCCTTGAAATTTCCCTCATGTTTTTCCGACTTGTGGCATTTAGAATCTTATGTTTTCTTATGATTTATGACATAGGTATTATGATTTTGCTTCTTTTGGTGGTTTCATTTATATTTTTAAAGTAAACTACAGTTTAATAATAGTTGAGTATAAAATGATTCATTAATCTGCCCATCAACTCAAAAAAGTTAATACTTATTTTTTAATATTTTAAAAATAATTTTAAAAATTGGTACATTTTATTGTCACATTATATACACACACCCCAAATACACTCCATTGAGAATTTGTACGAGTATATGACATAACTTAATTCTCATTTTCCCCTCCCCCTACCCACCCTACCACCCCCGCCCCTATATACACAGCTTTGTTTCCTTTTTTTGCCATGAATTTTTCTTTCCTCATTATTTACCCCTAAGCCCCATTTCCCTTTGAATATTTATTATTTCACAATATCAATCATGCATTCTAGAGCACATTCACAACTTCAATTTCTCATACCAGAGAAAAGATACCGTGTTTACACATGGTGTGATCTATTTATTTCACTTTTGAGTATGTCCTGAAGATACGTCCATTTCAGTATAAATCATTCCATCTCATCATTCTTTATGGCAGAGTAATACTCCAGTTCATGAAAAAAACCACATCTTCTTTATCCAGTCTAGAGTTGATGGCATTTTTGTTGTTTCCAAGATTTAGCTATTACAACCTGAGCTGCTAGAAACATGGGTGCACATATGTCCCTGTGATATGACTCCTGTAATTCTTCTGTGTATATCCCCAGCAGGGGAATAGCAGGGTCAAATGGAAACTCTAGTCCTAGTTTTAAAAAAAGCTAACATTTAATGTATTGAGTAATTTGATATTAACACCAGCAAAAAATAAAAAAGTGGTCCTATTATGAAGATTTTAAAATTTCTGAGTACAGAACCATAATAAGATAATAAAAGATCGATTCAACATTAATCCTTTAGCATAACAAAGCTGCAACAAGTTTTGTTACATAAAAGGAACACAAAAGGAAATAAGATTTCAGAGTCACAGAGCCAAAGGTATTGATGTGCTACATATAGATGATAAGATGGTACAAAGGACTCTTCTTCCATCCATTGTAGTCTGTCAGAATTGTAATTATGCTTAAAGACAATGGTATATTCCATTTACAAGGTTTTGGATATGACACAAGATCTGCTTATTAACATGTAATACATATAAAATAAGTTGCTATACACTCCAAATATAAAGTAAAAAAATATAATAAGCAAAGATATTTTTGAAGAGTACTCTCATGAACATGCACATAACCCAAACCATTATCTTTTGCACTAACTAGTCTGGTATACTTCCTTACAAATATATAAAGATTTAAATAAGATATGGGCAGAAAAACCGAATTTAGAATAATCTCTGGTTCACTTATTAGCCTAAACAGTCAATAAAAATTTATAATGACTGGAAGTTTATTCTGAAAAGAAAGGTTAACAATGTTATGAATAAATAAACATCACATATAACCAAAGTAAAATTACATAAAACCAAAGTAAAAGAAACTAGAAGGTTGAATTCAATACTCATATTTAAGTGTGAGATAGATCATCAGCACACTTTTACTATATCAAGAATACTGGTAGCCAGCTAGTTGTATAATTAGCTCTCCAGGATGCAGATGATAATTTCTGTATGGAAACATTGTCTCTGCTCAAGTTAAATCCTACTTGAGCATACTAAGCAAGGCCTACAAATCATTGACATTTTTTCTTCACCTATAGTTCAGCATTCTATAATCTATAGGTATGAATTAGTAAACAAAGATTGCAATGGATTTGGAAATATTTTAAAGATTCTCTCAAATAGAGAAATATAAGTAATAAGAATCAAATTACACAATATTATGTAATAGATATGTTTGATTATTTTCATGTTCACAGGATTTAGAGGAGAAAGATATTCCAAACGTGATATTATGTAACAAAGATATTTGAGCAATGCCATTGGAGGACATTCCTAGAAATGATAAAAATAAAAATACTTGGCAAAGTTTTTTTAAATTGAATTCTTTATTGGTACAATTTATATACATCTCACAATCACATATAACATTGGGGAATTTGTACCAGTATATGACACAAGTTAATTCTCATTTTTACCTATATCCCTACCCACCCACACCTCCCCACCCCCTTTATACATACTCTTTTATTTTCTTTCTGAATCATATTTATTCCCTCCCCTCATGGCAAAGTTTTTAAAAGAAAAAAGTATGTTTATAAGATAAAATGTCCAAGTAAAAGGAAGTGAAGAAAAATAACAGGGAAACAGTTGGGAAAAATTCTTGAAAATTAACACAAGAAAGTTTCCCAAACCAAAAACCATAGATGTTCAGACTCAAAAATTACATGTACAAATATAAATCTTTATCTCTAACTTTATCATTGTATTTCAATCCATAAAACTCTCTCTTTTTCTGGTAACAGGAATTGAACGCAGGACTTTGTGCTTGCCAAAGGGGTGTAGTGTCAGAGCTACATCCCCAGCACTACATAGAACTTTTCAAATGGCTTAAACAAATGTAATACAAAAATATCAAATAAATGAATAGCACAGAAAACACACATATTTCATGAACAAAGGATCATAATTCAGGTTGTGCTTCTTACATATACACTGGAAGCTAGGAGCTAATGGACAAATGCTAGCAGAATACTGAGGAGAATAACATTTGTCTTAAAATTTAAAAACATTCAGGGCTGGAGATTTAGCTCAGTGGTTCCAGTGTCTGCCTCGCAAGCGCAAGGTCCTGAGTTCGATCCTGGTAACCACATACAGTGCTGGGCATGGTGACTCATGCCCACCAGCCATCAATACCACATACCACAGTGCTGGGCGTGGTGGCTCACGCCTGTCATCCCAGCACTGGGGAGGCAGAAACAGGAATATTGCTGAGTTCCAGGCTTGCCTGGGCTCCATAGTGAGCTGAGGGCCAGCCTGAACTACAAAGCAAGACCCTGTCTCAAAAAAAAAAAAATTTAAAAACATTCAGAATTATGAGGAAAATTATCTATAGGTTGGTATCAGTACTTTCAAAAATGTTATCCATGTACTCATGGAAATATACAAAAATGTCTGATTCACAAATAGAAATGTAACATATATTATATATGGATGAGATGAGGATGTCTGGATGAATGTTCTGAGGCAGAGAATTTCACAGAAGCAGTTGTAGGAAACTCTCAAAGCTTACTGATGACATGAAGAAAGGTTAAGATTGGTTGTTTTAACTGTCAGGGAAATAGTATTTAAAATATTTTACTGTTCTGATAATGACTTAAGACACCTTGAGATGTCTATATCATAATAATAAGCAAAAATAATGAAAATAATGAAACAATATTGGTGGGGGAGAATATGCAATTGATATATTGGGACATATAGCAAGAAACAATTCTCACGTTAAGATAAAATATAAACACTAAAAATAAAATAAAATGTAAGCACTAAAGGAAAGTCTTTTAAAAATAGTTTCACAGAACAGAAGAAAGAGAAGACATTTACAATTCAAAAATGGAAAAGTTGGGGGAAGAGTTAAAAAAACTGCAAGAGAAAATGCTTGTAAGAATTTGAAATTTAGTGGCCAGAATGACAGAGAATTTTATTTTTATCATTCTCTTTGTGATACAAATTGATATAAAGGCTAACCACATTTATATGCTATGATATAGAAAATACAAGTTTAAAAGTAATTTTCAGAAAAGTGTTAACTGCTAGCATGTGGACATGAAAACTCATCTACCCAGTGCTTCCATTTACTCAATTATAAAGGGTTTATTATTAAAAGTGTTGCTCAAATTGCAGTGAGGATTGCATAAGTTATACACACATAATTTTAGGACACTACTTAGCATACAGTCAGCATAATTATGACGTATTAATTAAGGAGAACAACAATAAATGTATCTCAATCATGTCTGTTATGTCACTGCTAATGTGTTTAATGAATTTACCTTAAGAAAATATTTGCAGGTATGTAGAGTTCTGAACATTTATTATGTTGTATAACCTTTATATAACATAAAAAAATATTCAGAGGTCATAACATAATTGCATTGCCTGTAGACTTCAGAATAGTGTATTTACATATATCCTTTGTATATTAAAGTAACCAGCAGTGGAACTACCACATACAAGGTGCAAAATATGTATATGTTGAAAGAATCAATAAAGAATAAACTAACAAGCAAAAAATGTTAAACTTCATTTATATTTAAGCAAATATTTCTTGGCATTTTAAGCTCTGCTGATTGATATTAAGGTACTTTATCAGAGAAAAAGAAATAGGAAAGGACCATAGCTGAGACTTTTCTTGTTCTGTTTAGCCTATTTGGAAGACTAAAAAACGAAACAAAGAAACCTAAAACCCAAAAAACTCCACACAGACTATAACGAGAAAAATCATGTTGCTGGTGAATGAGTCCGGCCTGACCCCAGCCTCACTGATTCTTAACGGGGTCCCGGGGCTGGAGGACATGCACATCTGGATTTCCTTCCCGTTCTGCTCCATGTACGTCGTGGCCGTGGCTGGGAACTGTGGGCTCCTCTACCTCATCGGCCGTGAGGACTCCCTGCACAGGTCCATGTATTACTTCTTAGCCATGCTCTCCTTCACTGACCTCGTCATGTGCACTGCTACAACCCCGAAGACCCTCTGCATCTTCTGGTTCCATCTGAAGGAAATTAGCTTTGACGAGTGCTTGGCCCAGATGTTCTTCATCCACACCTTCACAGGGATGGAGTCTGGGGTGCTCATGCTCATGGCCCTGGACCGCTACGTGGCCATCTGCTACCCTCTGCACTACTCCACCATCCTCACCAATGGTGTCATTGTGCGGTCTGGGCTGGCTACTTTCTTGAGAGCAGTGCTGCTCATAATTCCCTTGATTTTCATCACCAAGCAACTGCCCTATTGCAGGGGCAACATCATACACCACACGTACTGTGACCAGCTCTCTGTGGCCAAGTTGTCCTGTGGAAATATCAAGGTGAATATCGTCTACGGGCTGATGATTGCCCTACTGATCGGGGGCTTTGACATCCTGTGCATCACCGTCTCCTACACCATGATCCTGCGGGCAGTGGTCAGCCTCTCGTCAGCAGACGCTCGGCAGAAGGCCTTCAGCACCTGCACCGCCCACATCTGTGCTATCGTTTTCTCCTACAGTCCAGCCTTTTTCTGTTTCTTTTTCAACCGCTTCGGGAGCAAGGCCATCCCTCCATCTTGCCACATCCTCGTGGCCAATGTTTACCTGCTCTTGCCTCCCACTATGAATCCTGTTGTGTACGGGGTAAAAACCAAGCAGATACGAGACTGCGTTTTACGGATCTTCATGGGTTGCAGGGATAAAAAAATCTCACAATATATAAAAAGCCCACTTTCCAAGAAATGAGAAGCAATGGATGAGAAGAAAAATGAAAATTGGAAAATGATCCAGAGAAAAATAGAAACAAATATATACTGTATTAGTTGTTTAATTATGTTCTAATGATATCTCCATAAAGTTCATATTCTGTCCGTGACAAGAGGTATTGTGGAGCGGTGCTTTTGCATTATGAGTCCTCACACTCTCAAGAACTATGGTGCCCTGCCTGCAAATTTTTCATCTCCCTACTTCTATGAGGAACTGGTCTCATCCTTGTCCAGTTTTCTGTGAACACACATAGTGGAAATGGGGCTGGTGATCAAAAGTATTGAAGAAAGCAGACAATGGTCATGTAACCAAGTGGTAATTTGTCTTGTTTTAAAATCAGAGTGGGTTTTCTGCTTTGTTATTTTCCTGTAAGAAATGCATGCCAGCTTCACCGAAATTGCTCTGCTCTAAGTATGTTGTTTTCTGATGGATAAGATATGAAATATTCATTATTCAATAAATATGAAATTTCCATCTTTGTCTTTGTAAATTTGGAAATAGTCATTTCTTCTAGCCTGATCCAAACAAAAAGGTTCTTTACAGACTATTGAGATGTGCGAATCTTCTCAAGATGACTTTTGAAACTAGCCTAGAGAAATAAGGAAATCTTTTAGCTAAATTAAGAAAAGTAATCCTAAATATTATTTTTGAGTACAGGATAAGATAGAAACAAAAACCTATCTTGCCTTCCTCACATTTGAAAATGAAACTTAAGAAATAAACCATATTCTTTTGATTTTAAGGTTTTGGGAAATTAATAAAGGAATGAAGAAAATGTGATGTGACATTAATGTAACAGAGATGCTTATTAAATATTGATACACCATAAACTTCATTATTTAATCCCTCCATATCTCACTAACAAAATATTTAGGCCTTCTTTTCCTCCGATTGAGTTTATGTCACCGTCTTCTACGACTCTAATTTTTCTTTTTTTTTTTTTGCTTGTGAGACAGGGTCTCACTTTGTAGTTCAGCCTGGCCTTGAGCTCACTATGGTGCCCAGGCAAGCCGCCGCGAACTCAGCAATCCTGTCTCTGCCTCCCGAGTGCTGGGACTACAGGCGTGAGCCACCACGTCCGGCATTACGACTCAAATTTTAAACTCTTACACAAGAGCTACCCCATCTCTCAAAATACCATTATCGCCTGTATCACCCATTTTCTTGTGCAATTAAAGAAACCCCTTATAACAAATTGTCAAGACTTCCTTCCTCTACTTTTTCCACAGGACTCCACATGCCCTGCAGTTTGTTTTCCTACTCATGTCCTAGATTTGCTTTTGTTGATTTCTCCTGTGCCTGCCATTTTAAACTGAACAGATCACTTGCTGTTTTTATGGAACACTATCCCTGAAAAATATGAAAATACTTTTTTATTTCAGAAATGCAAATAATTTTATGTTCTTCTCCTTTGATCAGAAGGACCATTATATGATGACAGTGGATGGCATTTCCTTGCTCTTTAAGTGACAAGATTGAATCTAAATGGTTTTAGTTCCACATGATACATGCTCTTCTATATGTATATTAATAAGTTAAAAGGTTTTTACCATTTTCTTTTAAATAACTAGATAACTGTATATTCACATGGAGAAGTTTAAAATTAGATCCCTGTGTTTCACTCCACAAAAACTGATTCAAAATGATTTTAAAAGTCATTATAAGTTATAAGACCCACAACTTGGAAAATGCTAAAACAAAACTGAAGGAAAAGATTGAAACATATAGGCAGACAAAGATTTACTCGGTAGAACTGGAATGGCACAGGGGATTATAACATGAGTCAACAAGTAGGACTACATCAAATTTCAATAGCTCCTGCTAGACAGAGCAAACAATCAGCAGAGTAAAGGACAGCCTACACAATGGGAGAAAATCTTTGCCAGCTACTTATGAAAGGATTTATATTCAGAATATATAAAGAACTAAAAAAATCAACACTAAAATAGCTCAATCAAAAAACAAGAAAGTAAACTGCACACATATTTCTCAAAAGAAAGAGTACACATAAAAAAAAGTTCAACATCTAAGCCATCAGGAAAATACAAAGTAAAGCTACATGATATTCAATCCTACCCTTGTCTGAATGGCTATCATAAAGAAATTTTTAAAATGTTTTTATGGATGAAGGGGAAATATACCCTTATGCAGTGTGGTGTTAATGTAAATACGGCCAGTATGGAAGTTCATGAAAAAACTAAAACTACCACTTGATCTACCTAAACTAGTCCTCAGTATATTTCCAAAAGAATTAAAGTCAATGTAATGTAGAGATACATACATATTCATCTTTATTACAACACGATTCATAATAGCCATGGCATACGTGCCTGTCAACAGATGGATGGATAAAGAAAATGTAGTGTGTATACACAGAAGTATTATTCAGCCATAAAAGGAATGAAATCATGTCATTTATAGGAAAATGGATGTATTTGGAAGATGTCATGTTAGCCAAAATAAGCAAGACTCAGAGAGTCAACCATTTCATGTTTTCTGTCGTATGTGCAGCCTAAAACATCTGAAAAAAAAAAGACAGATGATGTGAAAATGAAAGGGAAACTATTAGGGAAGAATAAAGGAGCCAGGGGAGGTTCTGGAAAGGGTGAAAGGGTTGATTGGGGAGAGAGAGATGATCCAAATATGTTGTATACATGTATGAATATATTTTGTAGACCTACATGCACAAAAACATACAACATACAAAAGATATTGCTGAACAAATAAAATTCATTTATATAATTATTACTTGCATTTTTATTTTATTAGTACAAGTTTGCACTACATAATGGTTACTTTCATTATGGAGTGTGGGTACACGTACATAACACATCTTAATTCTTTTTATATCCCGTTCCTCCCCTCCTTCCTCCTTCCATCTCTTAAAAATGTAGAGGAGAAAAAGGTCATGATAAAAGGAAACTTCAGTCCACATTGTAAAGAATAACATATAAGAAGTTTACATAATAAAAGACCATCCGAATGTGCTTTATTGTTATTTATTTATTTTGCAGCACTGGGGATGGAACTCAGGCCCTTGCGCTTGCTCGGTAGGCATGGTACCACTTGAGCTAAATCCCTGGATCCAGTGTACTTGAAACAAAGGAGCAGAGAGGTTAAAGGAATTGTAAGAGTACGATGTCTCTGAATACAAAGGAAGGCAGCGTTTGCTGACTAAGGACTGAATCAGGTATATTTTGTCACAAGAATACCAATTAACAAGCGCAAAACATAAGCGACCTGTGGTGAACAAGTATCAGTCCCTGGTTTAGGTGAGCACTGTTTTGGCTTGCTAGCCTATCTGGCGTCAGTTGCTGCTGGGGTGCAGACTGGAGTAGGATAGTCTCACTGGGATCCTCATTTCTGCCAAATGCAGTCAGGTATTCTCAGAAGAGAGTCCAAACTGCTCAGGTTATCCCTGGGCTGATTCAGAGACTGGAGTTGGAACGTGCATGTATTGTTGTGAGCTTGTGCTTCCGCCAGCACGGAGACTGACTTCGTAACTTACGACGTTTCAGAGAGAAATAGGAAGATGAAGTTAGGAATGTGTAGGTTGAGTTTAAGTACAAAGAGTTCATTCACAAGGTAGCTTAACTACGAGAGTACATTGAGCTGAATTTAACAATTAGTAGGTTCGAAACAGAAAATACACCCCCAAACTTACAAAATCACATCTGTGTTGCAGAGGAGAATATTAGAATAGTTTCTCTTTAAAACGAGGAGAAATAAGCATATTTTGCAAGAGGAAGCATTGGAGAGGCTGATCTATTTAAGTTCTTTATATATTGTAGATAATGGACCTTTGTCTGATAAACAGCTAGTAAAGATTTTTTCCCAAGTTGTTGGTTGTCTTTTAGCAGTGCCAGTGACTTCTTTTGCTGTGCGAAAGCTTTTCAGTAGGATAAGATCCCATTTGTTGATTCTTTCTGCTAGTTCTTGTACTATAGAGGTTTTATAAAATGGAGTATTATTCTGCCATAAAGAATGACAAAATTGATTCATTTATGTGCAAATGGATACACCTGGAGGACACGCTAATAAGTAAAATAAATAGATCACAGATAGGCAAATACCGGATCTTCTCTTTGATATGAGCACCTGTAGATGCAAATGAGCTCTAGAAAATGTGACAGCTTTTGTAGAATGGGAAGTTTCCAAAGGAAATTTGGTGTGGGAATGTAATGAGGGGAAGGAATAAATATGATTCTGAAAGAAAATGAAAGAGCAAGTATATAGGGGGTGAGGAGGTGTGTGTGGGTGGGGATATGGGTAAAAATGAGAATTAACTTGTGTCATATATTGGTACAAATTCCCCGATGTTATGTGTGATTGTGAGATATATATAAATTGTACCAATAAAGAATTAAGAAAAAAAAGAGAAAGCATTGGAAATTGAAGATGTGAATGTTCTTCTTTCAGATTCTCTCCTCTTCTCCTCTGGTATATTTTTAGAACACTCTAAAATAGAACATACATCTCATGTGCTTTTGTGTTCAGTCAGTGTCCTCCCTGTAAGTCCGAAGTGATGCAATCTCAAAAAAGAAAGAAGTCGTCGCGCGCTGGGTGGATGTTACAGCTCCCATAGGACTTGAGCAAACTTTTGCCTTGACTTGAGCATCTGCTTCACTTTCTGCTCATGTGATGCCCGGTACTCAAAAGGGACATCTCCCCTCACTGCTCCTCATTACAGAGGAATCTTAAATTTTACCTTTTTTTAAACTCATGTAACTGTTTGCTTCTACATGACCTTTTATGATATAAAAATATATGTAATGTACTACAGTGCATTATATAAATATGTAACTTTCCCTTTGATGAGTAATGCTTTCCTCAGGCTAAATATCCTTTTGTTGTTGTTGTTGTTGTTGTTGTTGTTGTTTGTTTCTTGGACCGGGTATTGAACCCAGGGCCTTCAAAAATGAGTCACCAACCGCCTTTTGTTGGCCAGGATCTTGGGAAACTGGCCAGTTTGGACTAAAACTGGTGATCATCCTGCCTTAGCCTCCCAGAGTCCTGGAAATTCAAATGTGTTGCATCCTGCCTCTCTTAGAATAAAAATATATTTTTTAAAAATTCCAACAAATGTAAATGTTTAAACATGTTTAAAGCTCACTAAATAATTGTGGAGTATGTTTATGTCTGTGAGTAAGTGGGTCAGTTTTTAAAAACAGGGCTTTAGTTGTTCAGGGTCCCAAAGTGGGAGAGTCTCATTTAGAAAATAAAAACACAAAACATCAAGATACAGGGGATCAAGGCTTCTTGAGCCAAGGCAAAGGCTTTTTTTGTTTGTTTTTTGTTTTTTGAGACAGGCTCTTGTTTTGTAGCTCAGGCTGGCCCTGAGCTCACTATGTAGCACAGGTAAGCCTGGAACTCAGCAATCCTCCTGCCTCTGCCTCCCAAGTGCTGGGATTGCAGGCGTGAGCCACCATGCCTGGCACTGTGGTATGTGGTACTGATTGCTGGTGAGTGTGACTCACCATGCCCAGCATTGCTGTATGTGGTTACCAGGGAGTGAACTCAGGACCTTGCGCTTGCAAGGCAGGCACTGGAACCACTGAGCTAAATCTCCAGCCCAGTATATCATTTCTTTTTAAAACAGAAAATCAACACCTTTTATAAGTATACTGGGTTTGTTTACCCAACTGATTAATGTGAAGGTCATTTACCATTTTTAGCCAATAATGTTATTATAAACACGTATGAGCAAGGGGCCGGAGTGAGCTCAGAGCCAGCCTGAACTACAAAGCGAGACCCTGTCTCAAAACAAAGAAAAAAAAGCAAGTTCATTCTTACTTGCTTTGATGTATCCATGTTCACAAACACATAAATTGTTACATATAAATGAAATTATTATTTATTGATATCACCACACTGGCAGAAGGGTTGAAAAGTCCCCACTCTCTTTCCTCCTGTAAGGGTTATTTTGTTGTGACACCAACGCTTGTGTCCTTGGAAGTCTGACATTTCCTTTGGGATACAGACATAAACCACATTTTCCATTAAAGGCTCATCAGTTCTATGGGGACTTGAAGGCTGAGAGCCACGTGTATCTATATATTGTAGTGTTGTGAGGCCTCTTGACCAGTCCCTTGGACACCTGGACCAGACTGTTTTTGGCTCCTAGTTCTGTCATTCAGAATCAAGGTACTACATGACAATTCAGTGGTGGATAATCACGTGCGATCTTTGTATTGACAGGCTTTGCTATTATGTACAGTATATTTACTGATATTATGATATCCTTTTCTATCCTAAGGAAATATATTCTCACAAATACAATATTTATTTCATCTACCTATGCGGAAGGTGATAATAGATTGTTTTGTGTCTTAGAAAATGTTCGTTTTCACAGTTCTTGGGTTTCAATTCAGTGCAGCATCTCTGGAATTTTATGACAATCTGTTTTTTGAATAGATGGAGATGGTGAGAGCAGAGTATGAGTCACCTATGAGAAGAAGTAGGTAAACACGAGAGGATGATCTAGTTGCCTTCAACTTCCTTCTGAGAAGCATAATCTAGATTGAGTGTACTCCACATAAGACCTACTTAATCACCGAATGAGTCTGTTTTTGCTGCTGAAAAATAAAGATGTATACTACAGAAAGCATTTTAAATTTGTGTCAGAAAAGTCTAATTTAATTTGCAGTTAATATTATATTACTATATCAGTTTGCATCTTTAACTGAGAAATTTAAAAAAACAGTAAAGATGAACCAAGCTCATAAAAATATGGGCCGGAGATTTAGCTCAGTGGTTCCAGTGCCTGCCTAGCAAGCATAAGGCCCTTAGTTCAATCCCCAGTAACCACATACAACAATATCGGGCGTGGTGAATCACGCCTACCAGCAATCAGTACCACATACCACAAATGCTAGGAGTGGTGGTTCATGCCTATAATCCCTGCACTCAGGAGGCAGAGGCAGGAGGATTGCTGAGTTCAAGGCTTGCCTGAACCACATAATGAGCTCAGGGCTAGCCTGAACGATAAAGTGAGACTCTGTCTCAAAAAAAAAGTAAAAAAAAAATATATATATATATTTATATATTATATATATTATTTATATATATGAAAATAAACAGGATTGCAGTTGAAATCCCAACTATAAAGGAAACATAATGGCTATAAACAGGATATTCATATCACATTTAGTAAGTAAACTCTTCAGAAGACAGCACAGGTTATTTCAGAGATATAGTTTCTATTTTTAACTCATGGCTGTATATTGTCTCCCTGATTTTCTTAGTTACCTCAGTTCACAAATGCTTCTGTTTGCAAATGATTCAGTTGACAAACAAAAGCATTTGACAAAATTTCTGTTCACAAACTCCACATCAGGTGACAAATATGACCATGGCCATCTGCCCCACACAAACACAGATGCAGTCCTTCCCCCCCAAACTGGGAAACAAACTAAGATCATAAATGGAGGTTTCAATGTATTTCTGGGGCATGATCACATAACAGCTAGGAGCTGACTGTACAAATATACTGAGAGGAAGGAGCAAGTACTGATCCCAATATTGCAGCAATTTGTGATAGTTATGAAGCTGGGAGGTTCTGTGCTGTTTTAATTATGCTGTACAAATTCAAACACTTTGATTTCTGGTGGGCATGACTCACCATGCCCAGCATTGTATATGATTACTGGGGATCAAATTCAGGACCTTGTACTTGCAAGGTAGGTGCTGGAATCACTGAGCTAAATCTCTGGCACAATTCAAACATTTTGTACAAAAACACTTGCATAAAAGGACCAAAGGTATTCTGCCATGTCAGCTCCTGAGATTTTGGTCATATTTGAGGAGGAAAGAAGTGATTACCAGGAAACATAAAGCAACTGTACCATATTTTTTGTTTTCTTCTGTTTTTTTGAGACAGGGTCTTGCTTTGTAGTTCAGGCTGACCCTGAGCTCACTATGTAGCCCAGGCAAGTCTTAACCTCACAGCAATCCTCCTGCCTCTGCCTCCCAAGTACTAGGATAACAGGCTTGAGCTACCATGCTCGGCACTGTGCCATATTTTTGTAAAAGCAAGTGTGTTCACTTTGAAATAGTGTAATGAGCTTTACGTAAAAGATTTGTGAATTCGTTGATATATACAAAAAGTTTATAACCATCAGCATTTGGAAATACAGCTCAGTCATTAAGTGCTTGTGCAATGTGTATGAAGCCTTGGGTTCTATTATCAGTGCCCCACACATACACAGAAACAATTAGAACTATTTCATAGGCCAGGGATAAAGCTCAGTGGTTCTGCATCTGCCTGGTAAACACAAGGTCCTGATTTTGGTCCCCGGCACCACATACCATAATGACAGGTGTGGTGGCTCAGCCCTGTAATCCCAATACTTGGGAGACAGAGACAGGTGGATTGCTGTGAATTCGAAGCTTGCCTGGGCTACATAGTGAGTTCAGGACAAACCTGAACTCCAAAGTGAGACCTTGTCTCAAAAAAACAAAAGAAAAAAGGAAAACATTTTAAATGTTATATCACTTCCAAAGGAATATTTTATAATGTAAAGATATGTTTATTTAAGTACATAGATACATATAAGTACTGAAATCTCAGGTACATGGAAAAACAGTTTGCATGTATACTATAATCTTATACACTGGAAGTCTTCACACATTTAAAAATCCTCTCTTAAGCATAAGATGGTTAAAGCAAAGCAAACACCAGAAGAGTCAAACTGAAGAGACAAAATGTGATAACAGATCATTTTCAATTTTTCCCGCATTTACAATAAATACATAGAAGATTATGAACCAGGTCCTGATTTTCGCTAATTTTTTTTTCCACAATTAGGAAATGTTTAAAAAAATCTGATGGAACTTTCTGGATGATTTAATGAAATAACAAATAGAATAGGTTACCTGAAGAGTTTTGTCTCAGAAAAAACACCAAGTAAATATGTGTAAGAGGATGAGAATAATGAACATGTTGAATCATCCTTCGATATCATGATCTTGGAGCAGTAACTTCCATGCTGTTGGAGACGTACGTAAGAACAGTAATATTCACCCCTTTCCCTCTTAGTGAAGAATGTTCCAAGATCCACAAATTTCCAACAACTCTAAGTTCCAGGTCTCGGAGTTCATTCTCATGGGATTCCCGGGCATTCACAGCTGGCAGCACTGGCTCTCCTTGCCCCTGGCTCTTCTCTACCTTCTAGCGCTTGGTGCCAACATCCTCATTGTGATCACCATCAAACAAGAGGTATCCCTACACCAGCCTGTGTTCCAGTTCCTGGGCATCTTGGCTGTGGTGGACGTGGGTCTGGCTACCACCATCATGCCAAAGATTTTGGCCATCTTATGGTTCAAAGCCAAGGCCATCCGCCTCCCTGAGTGCTTTGCTCAGATGTACGTCATCCATAGTTTCATGGCCATGGAGTCCGGTATGTTTGTCTGCATGGCTATAGACAGGTATGTAGCCATTTGCCGACCGTTGAGATATCCATCCATAATTACTGAAGCTTTTGTGATCAGAGCAACTGTGTTCATGGCATTCAGAAACTATTTGGCCACCATCCCAGTACCTGTTCTTGCTGCTCAAAGGAATTACTGCTCTGGGAACCAGATAGAGCACTGTCTTTGCTCTAACCTTGGAGTCACTAGTCTATCTTGTGATGACAGGAGGATCAATGGTATCTACCAGCTAGTTCTGGCTTGGACACTCATGGGAAGTGATCTGGGCGTGATCATTTTATCATATGCTTTGATCCTCCATTCTGTCCTGAAGCTCAGCTCAATAGAAGCTGCATCCAAGGCCTTAAACACCTGCACATCCCACCTTATTTTAATCTTTTTCTTCTACACAGCCATCATTGTCATCCCCATCACTCACAGTGCAGGCATGAGAGTTCCTCTCATCCCTGTTCTCCTCAATGTGCTGCATGACATCATCCCCCCTGTGCTCAACCCCATGGTGTATGCTCTCAAGAACAAGGAGCTCAGGCAGGGCTTGTTGAAGGTGTTTAGGCTGGACATCAAAGGCAGCTAGCATAGAGAACATACACACAAATCTGTATTTTCTCCACACAGTTCCCATTACATTTAATGCAAATGTTGAAAAGAAAATGACAGGGTGGCCTAAGAGATCACCAGAAGCTGAAGTCTCAGGACATAAAAGATGACTGACTATATGAAATCTGCTATTATCAATTCTTCATTATAAAGTGTAATACAGAAATGCTCTTTGACACAAAGAACACTAGAGAAAGCCACATAGCACATGCGTTTCAATATGTCCCCTATTTGCCATCTCCAGAATTTCCAAACAATTTTAGTTGATATGTTTATGGTAGATATATATCAAGATCTCCTTTTAAATTTTCACTTTGATATAATTATGGCTAAAGTAAATATATTTCTGAAGTTTTGTTAATTGCCATACTAAGCATCATATCTTTTTATGAGGAAAAGTCTGAAAAATCCAATCTCTCTATGAATACATTCACATAAAAAAGAAATATTTTTAAGTATTCTCAAGATGACTGGTTTTCCTTTTTCATGTAAACCAATCTAAACCACAATAATTTACCAATAGATCTTGAAAAATTGCTCTAATTTCCAAAAGAAGAAAATACAAAAATATTTATAGGTATGAGTAGATACTGAAAATCTGCTACATTGGTACTGAGATAGAAAATGGAACCACAGCCATGAAAAATAGTTTGTCACTTACTTAGTAATTATTTTACTATCTGGTAAAAATCATGTTATAAGCCAATATACACTAAAATTTAGTTTTTTGAAAGTTGTATTTGTTAAGAAAGTAAACTAATGTTAAAATTTTTAAAAATTAAATTCAAATTTCTGTGTATTGAGAAAATAAAAATAAATAATAAATCTCAGAAACAAAATCAACAAAGTGAGGTAGTGCTGATACATACTGTAACATGAATGAACACTTAAAGCATTATACTGATTGAAGAATGCCAGACTCAAGAGGCTGCCTGTTTTAGAACCCCACTTATATAAATGCCTAGTATAGCTGAATCCATAGAAGCAGAACACAAATAATTTGTTTCCAGATGATGGAGCATAAAAGAGGCTGAGGAGCAATTATCGAGATTATTTGTGCATTTCTTTGAAACATTAAGGAATTTTTTTTTTGAGACAGGGTCTCACTTTTGTAGGCTGGCCCTGAGCTCACTATGTGAACCATGCAAGCCTTGAACTCAGCAATCCTCCTGCCTCTGTCTCCCAAGTGCTGGGATTACAGGTTTGAGCCATCAAGCCTGGCACAGTAGGGAATTTTGTACTAGTGGTAGGTGCACATCATTGTGAACATATTGAAAGCCACTGGACTGTACATTTTAAAAAATGAGAATTAAATTGTGTCATATACTGGTACAAATTCCCAATACTGAGTGTGATCATGATATAATGTGTATATACAATGTGCCAATAAAGATAAAATAAAAGTAAAATAAAATGGGTAAACTGATGAATTTTGTTCATTTACTTTAATAAAATAGGAAATGGACTCTCTACATATATAGTTGTATGGTTTATGTAAAATAGAATACTAGATGTCAAAGACTAGGAAAATTGTTTTAAACATGAAATTTTAGCTGAGATGAAATTAATCTAAATGTTTATCAATATATAATTCAATAAAGAAAACATGTATCTTCATACTCAGTGGAATGCTATATACCTACTAACAAAGGATGGTACCTTGTTTCAGGCACCTGGATGAACCTCTAGGACACGATGTCGATTGAAATCACCTAGGCACAAAAAGACAAGTACTATCGTATTTAACATCTATGTGCAATCTAAAACAGATGATCCTTTGCATGTCATGAACACAGCAGTGGTTACTAGAATCTAGGGAAATAGTAAAGTCTGGACAGGGAAGGGCCATGAAGCCCTGCCTCATGCAGGGGGAGGGGCTATACTTGGAGTCCAACTGCACAGTACCCTGGACTTCACAATAATGTGCTACATAGTTCACAATAGTTGGGAGAGAGGATTTTGAGTGGCATCATCAGTAAGGAAGGACAAATGCTTAAAGTGATGGACATTTTACCAAAACACTGTATGTGCATGTATTCTACATCGTACTCCCAAAACATGCTACTGTTATGAGCCACTCAAAAATAAAATTTAAGTTAAAAATGAAAGTATTATATATTAGTTTGGGTCTATTATTTCCTTTAAAAATCCATATAAATTCAAAAAAGCCAATATTTACACTCCTGAGCACACAATCTAAATGCCTCTACATTTTCTTTTATAAAAATGTTTTCTTTAGCCGGGCATGGTGGCTCACGCCTGTAATCCCAGCACTTGGGGGGCAGAGGCAGGAGGATTGCTGAGTTCGAGGCTTGCCTGGACTACATAGTGAGCTCAGGGCCAGCCTGAACTACAAAGCGAGACCCTGTCTCAAAAAACAAAACAAAACAAACAAACAAACAAAAAAAAGTGTTTTCTTTGGTTTGTTTTGATGTTGTTTAGGCTGGCTTTGAACTAGTGATTACCTTGCCTCAACATAAAAGGCTGTGATTAAAGTCATTCACTATTGGGTGGGAATTTAGCGCAAATGATGCCCACCTACCTTGGAAGCACAAGGGCTTGAGTTTAGTCACCTGTACCACAAAGGAAGAAAGTCATGCAGTGTTGAGCTTGGCTTACTTTCTCGTTTTTTCTGTCTTACCTTTTCTCTTTCTTTACATGAGACCTCAACAACTTCATCTTCTTTTCCTTAGGGTTTTTGGTGCCATTATTAGTTCTTACTTTGTCAAATTTGATTTTCGAATTGTATAATCTTCTAATTGTTTCCTTCTTTTCCATAGAAATCCTTTTCATATTTGACCAGTACTACATATTCTCAGATATCTCTGAAAAAGATAGATGCTAGAAATATTTTAGGAATGACAACAATGATGATATTGAAACAATAAAGAAGAAATGGTCTCAAAATGACCAATATTCATACTCAACATTTATAATAATATTAATATAATTATAGTAATTCAGCTACTACTTAGTAATTTTCACTTGCTCCAATTCAATTATATATAAATCCAGGAAGATTTACAGAATAACAGCAAGTGGCAAAGACTTGAAGTTAAGAAAATTTAATATATATAACTAATAAACTTTTAGGTTGGGAGTAGAAAAGAACTGCATACATAAGTAACTTGTTTGGGATTATATATATATAATATGTATCATTTAATATGCTGAAGGAAAAAATGATTAAATCTTCATCTGTATAACGGACTAGTTTGTAATCTAAGTGGGACTCAAAAATAGCTTGCAGTTAAGAGTAATCACTAGAAGGAGAACATCAAAGCATACATATGTAGGTGCGTACAATATTTTAAGAAGCCGTATCTGAAAAGACAATAGATGGTGGTTTTCAAAATAGAAGTTGATATTTTAAACCTGATACTGGTTTTATTATTTGTGTATAAATATGAACATATAATCTACCAAATAGGAACATACTTCTGAAAGAAAACAACATATGCATACTTTCTAAACCTCACACAAAAGGTGTGGGAAGCCAGAAAGAAATGCCTCACAGTTTACAGGGTCAGAGCAAGTGCCCAAGACAAGTTGTCATCAACAAACACTTTACAGAGGATAGAGAACGTGCACAAACACACATCATAAAGGCAACTTCATGAGTAAATATGCCAGGTTGAGAGATTGCATCTACTGCCTAGGTCAGGAGCTAGAGAACCTCAGCAGAATATCCTTTCTATTGCCTCCATCCTGAACATAAGCAATGTCCTAAAAGTTTTGTTTGATCCTGAGCTTAGTTAAGTGAAAATACAACACTCTACAATACACAGTCCTTGTCTCCTTCAGTTATCATTATATTTGAATCAATCTTAGAATGTTGATGGTGCTGTTTCCAGCTCTTGGGTATTATCACAAGGCTGCAATTTAGGTATTTTACAACTTTTGAAGACAGGTATGAAAACATGTTCATTTGTTCCTATATAGAAAATACATCTAGATATACAGCTGGAAAACTCGGAATAGCAAGCAAAAGATAGAAAGTGGAGGACTAGAATGACCTCAAAATGATTTGGCAGGAGAAAGCTGAGATAAATAAATTATCACAGATATTCACAAACATAGATTATGTGTTACTAGCGATTTTGACATTTTAAAAATTTAACTCCATTCTCAGAGAAATAATTAACCAACAGGCAGAAATGAGACTTAGAGAAGAAGCTGAGCTCGGGCCTGATTCATGCCACTCCTGGAAGCAAAGACAACAGACCCAAACTTGCTACACCTTTTATTCAATATCTCCTGAGCCAGCAATGCTACAGGTCACTCAGAGGACAGTAGTTTCAGTCTGCAAGGAGTAACAAATGTAACAGAGTACTCAGAAGGCTGTTAATCCTCAGAAGGATTAACGAATATAACAGGTCACTCAGAAGGCAACATGTACAGTGCATTAGAACAATGAGGAATTGCACAGATGAAGGTTCCAGTGTAGTTCTCCCCTGGAGCGTCACAGAACATGGGACCATTAGGGTCTTTGTTGTTGTTCCCAGATGCAAAAATAGTCAAGTCCTCAGGTCCTTCAGGAGGGAAAGCTTGGCCCAATCACAGTCCCAATTGTTCAATTGATTTTCCTGAGTAGGATTGCTCCAGACATGTGTTGATTGTCTTTCAAGACAGAGATACTTGCCTATGAAGATAAAATCCAATATATTGAAGTCCTCTCTGAGTCAGGGCATTTGAAATTTGCAGCAGTCTTTATCTGCATAAACATGGCTGTAGCTTTTAAAAAGAGGTGGAAACACCTGAGCTTTGTGAAAGTATGTCCAGTGGCTATGTATACAGTTTCATTTGGAGGATTGCCTATTGATTTGGTGATCTCAACTTGGTTAAGGAAACTAATTTCTCAGACAACTCTACTTAAATGTTGTGAGGATCATCCTTTCCTTTAAATAAGAACCTAATGACACATTCTCGTATCTGCTTAGTTTTTACACCGTACACAATAGGGTTCATTGTGGGAGGCATGAGTAGATAGAGATTAGCCATAATGATGTGTATATGGGAAGGGATAGTGTGTCCCCCGAAGCGGTGTGTGAAGAAGGTAAAGAAGGCTGGGACGTAGGTGATGACGATGGCACAGATGTGGGCCGTGCAGGTGCTGAAGGCCTTCTGCCGAGCGTCTGATGATGATAAATTCACCACTGCCCGCAGGATCATGGTGTAGGAGACGGTGATACACAGGATGTCAAAGCCCCCTATCAGGAGGGCAACCATCAGCCCATAGATGGCATTGACCTGAACATTCCCACAGGAGACCTTGGCCACAGACATGTGGTCACAGTAGGTGTGGGGGATGATGTTGCCCCTGCAGTAGGGCAGGCGCTCGGTGAGGAAAGTGAACGGGACGACAAGCATCACACCCCTGAGAAAAGTGACGAGTCCGGCCTTTGCAATGACCACGTTGGTGAGGATGGTGGCATAGCGCAGGGGATAGCAGATGGCCACGTAGCGGTCCAGGGCCATGAGCATGAGCACACCGGACTCCATCCCTGTGAAGGTGTGCACGAAGAACATCTGGGCCAGGCAGGCTTTAAAATTGATTACCTTGAGGTTGAACCAGAGTATGCAGAGCGTGTTGGGCAGAGTGCTGGTGCACATGAGCACGTCCGTGAAGGCCAGAAGGGCCAGGAAGATGTACATAGGCCTGTGTAAGGACTCTTCTGTAAAGATGAGGTACATGAGGCCAAAGTTCCCTGTAAGAGCAATGCTGTACATGGTGCACAGAGGGAGCGAGATCCACAGGTGCGCTTCTTCCAGGCCAGGGATGCCATTTAGGACAAATGAATCTGGAGTTAGGCTGGTCCTGTTCACAAATGACATAATGACTCTTGAAATGTCATGATAGCGCTATTACCAAATTGCCTAAGAGAAGGAAAGAAAAAAAAAAAGAACACAGCTGACAATGTTATGCATAATTTTCTTTCCCAAACACTTGCTTTTATTGCAGATTATTGATGGTATGTGTTCTCCTAGATTTACTACATGACACATGTACTGTGTGAGTCAAGGCCATAAGTGTGAGATAACAAGGTAAACTGGCTGCATCTGTCTCAGTCTGGATGTGTCTTGTTTCTTTTCGTCACGGAGTCAGTCCACTCCCCAGGCTGAAGGGGGCTCTCACTGAACCAGATGATCCAAGCCTGATTAAACTGTGTTTCCAGTGCTCCCCATGTTAGGGATTCCTTGTCTCTTCTGCAATGTCGGCAGACTTCACAGGGCTCAGCTTTAAGAGTGACTCATTTTGCCCTAACAAACATATTGGCATGGCTTCAATAGAGTTTGAGTTCATACCTTTTTGTAGTGTGGAAGAAACTTGAATGAAGAAAAATATAAACTATCACCTGTACCAATAGCTTCCTTTAATTAAAATCACTGAATGATCTTAAAAATAAGAAATACACCACTTCTTTACATGCTTAAAAATTAAGTACTCAGTTAGTACTAAATAAATAGTTGAAGAATCGTTGCAGTAATTTATGGGCAAATAAAGGTTTTCTAAGACTAGTGTCTAGTCTAATGGACTTTGGAGTCCAGTTCAATGAGAATAGAGATGCTTATTTGTTTAAGCTGAACCCATGGACATTGTCTTTAAAATATAGTTCTTCAGGGCCAGAGGGTTAGCTCAGTGGTTCCAGCGCCTGCCTCGCAACCACAAGGTCCTGAGTTCGATCCCCGGTAACCACATATAATGCTGGGCATGAAAACATGCCCACCAACAATCAACACCGCATACCACAATGCCAGACGTGGTAGCTCACGCCTGTAATCCCAGCACTCGGGAGGCAGAGACAGGAGGATTGCTGAGTTCGCGGCAGCTTGCCTGGGCACCATAGTGAGCTCAGGGTCAGCCTGAACTACAAAGCGAGACCCTGTCTCAAAAAAAAAAAAAGCAAAAAAAACCAAAATATATATATATAGTTCTTCATTTTCTAACCATATCACAATTTCAGAGAAAAATATAGTCTAGTGTTTTGTAACCCTGTGTAATTTCCAAAGCTAAGGTTTCTGATGAAAGAAGATATTCAATATATCTTTAAAATATATATTTCAAGAGATAATAAGGAGATGACCTTCATGAGTAGCAGAATGTTTGGAGCAATGTTACACAGTGAGGAAATAAGCACAAAGTTGTGAATGTTCTGCCCGTAGGTTGCACGAGTCTGAAGAAGTGGGCTACACTGAGCTAGAAAGTACAGATTAAAATTAACAATAAAAATAAGGAAAAAGTAGTCTGATCACAAAGATACTCCTTAATGGAGGATATTAGAGGAAAAATACTAATTTTTAAAAAATAATGTTGAAATTTATAGCACAATTTTGTGCTCACCAACATGAGTCTCTGTTGAAAATTGAACATTGTAATTGCCTCTCTTTTCTTAATATGTGTTATTTAATTTTATACCTTTTTTCAAAAGATAAGGGCTAAACAGATGAGTTATAGGGTCATGGACTGAGAAATCATTAAAATGTCATGACTATAATGTGGAATGGAAACAATTCTCTGAAAGTAAGAAAAAACAAGAAACAGAAAGCTGTGGAATAACAGCCTGATCACTCTCCTATTATTTGTGCATGATTACGTTCTTTTTCTATCATAAATGTCATTATATACCAAAACCAGTAAGGTTATCTTTAAAAAATAATTAATAATTAATATTTCAATACTTAAAATGTGAATATTTTATCCAAAATGAAAATAGAATATGTATACTCAGATATAGAAGCAGCCTTTATGCCCTATTAAAGATTAGGAGTTAACTTTATATCACAGCTCTCATTTACCCTCCCATTCTTTAAGAATGTGACCCCACTTCAGAAATCTGCTTACCCTGAAAGCTGCCGGAGTTCCTCAAGAAACCAAATGAATCCAAGGATTAAGTTACATTCAGGTCTGTCGGAAGCTCTTGGCCCTGCAGGAAAAGTACAAGCCCTATAATAAAACTTCGGAGAGAAAATGGAAGAAGACACATTCTAGTCTCACTCTGTGTGTGTGTGTGTGTGTTGTATACAAAGGAAAAATTGGTCATTACTTTTTCATTCTCCTATAATATCATAGAAGTGATCGTCCATAGATATGTCCTTTAATATGTCTGTGTGTAAATAACGGTTACATCATGAAAAACACAGACTTAAGAATCAGGTATATCTGGACCCTGAGGGCACTGGTTGAGCCATCAGGAATTATCTTTGGGACCACTTTCTCCCTCACTACACATTAGAACTCCTGAGGGCATACTCTTACAGTAACATAAACTGTATGTGTCTAAGTCTGTTTAATCTTTCAGAGCTAAATCTGTTAGAGAGACAGACTTTTCTACTAACTTCTTACAAATAGAATACAATATTAGGCACACAATTGATACTAAAATGTTTCTTTAAAATAAATGGTGATATGTATGGCTTTTATGTATCCTTGATAAATGCCTTTAATTAAAACGTGTAGATTATTGAAATAAAGCTAGCTATAAATCATCACAGCTTCTGTAAAAAAACAATCTCTTCTTTTTTTCTTTCTTGTTTTTAAAGTGTTTTTTCTTTCCTTTTCAGTGGTTAGGGTCTCCCACTTACGAGATATTTTCCGGGAGTGGTGATAACAGATAGCTTTCGTGGTCCCAAGTGACTCCCGATAATTGAATTCACTGAGGGCAAAGCAACCTGGTTCCAAAAGATCATATGGAGACATGGATTTATGGTACAGGACAGAAGAACAACAATGCAGTAATAAAACTATTATGAAACTATAACAGATTTCTTATTCAGAATGGATCATATTTGGCTAGGTGCTTACAACATTCTTATTTATAAGCTATACACCTATTGACAATAAGGGTCTTCTGTCTTCTCAAATGCATCCCTACTCAACAACCCTGAAATATCTATTTAAAATGTTTATTGCTGCTAAGAGAATCCTGGGTTACATCAAATGATTAACCACAGTATACAGTATAGATCATTGTAGATAACTTTGTTTTCATTGTTTGCAATACTGGTCATTGAATCTTGCAAATACTAGGCAAACATTTTACCACTGAGCAGCACACATGATTCTAGAGACTATTAATAAGCTGAAATATATTCTCTTCACTCATAATTATTTAATACTTTTATAACTTGATTTTGAATTTTATGATATATACTTGGCTCTACTAGAATGATCATATGATTATTCTTTTTTTGTTGGGAGAATTGATTCATTCTGATTAGTGCAAAATTCATATGAAATAAAAGACATTTAAAAATAAAATTTATGAATTTTTAAAAAATTTTTTGGGACAAGGTCTCACTTTGTAGTTCAGGTTGATCCTGACCTCACCATGTAGCCCAGGCAAGCTTTGAACTTGAGGCCATCCTCCTGCCTCTGCCTCCTGAGTGCTGGGGTTACAGGTGTGTGCCACCATGCCTGGTTTCACTATAATTTTAAAGCACATGAAATGACTCACCAACAATAGCAGGATATAAGTAACATAATTCATACAGTTTTTAAATAGAACATTTAAAAATCAACATTTGAATAATCTACCAAGGCTATTATTCTCAAGGCAGAGGATGACTTTTGCCTTCTGTCATGTATAAAGAAGTCATTAGACCCCAGTGTCAATCCTACAAAGGAGGACTGTAGAAGTCTTTTCTCTTCTAGGGAGGAGCTACGGGCTCTTAGGAAATTCTAAAGAGCAGTTGGTATCTTGGGCCAACAAGCTCAGACAGAAGTTCAGGTCTAGCCTGACTTGGCGAGCCTTTCTCAAAGAAAGAATTACTAACATAGATTTCTGAACCTTCTTGTATCCATTTTTTTTCCATTTACTGAAAATGTTGCTATTTATCTACTGGGAAACAACACACAACTTTCTACTCCCTTCTTAATAATTGAAACATTCATTTTTTTACCTTCATAAATACATGAAATCTTCACGAAACATCTGGGTGCAAATTGTCAGGCTGTCTATGCCAATGCATATGTATTAAATTATATGACTTTGTTTTAACCTTTCACATTTATATATTATCATTGGTACACAGTGTAATATGTGCTAATATTTATAAGAAATTTTACTTGTTTTCCTTATAAAACAGAAGAAAAAGGAATTTAAGCAAGGATATAGTCATTCAAAGAATTTTCAACTTGAGAAACTTTCTACTAAATCCCAGAACATGGAGCATTCATTGTCTGTCATTTGCTAGCTTATGGTTTAAGCACTAGCTTTCTATTAATATTGTACACCAGCTAATTTTAAGAGTATGTTTGCCTACAATTTTTTCATTCATATGCTACTCAAAAAAGGAAGCTACACAGCTGTACAGCAGTGGTTTTCTAATAAATGAGGCCTCTCACTCTGGGATAATGCTCTGTTGTATAAAGATTGTTGTGTTGTTGGTGATATGTGTATGTGTGTTTGTGTGTTGTGTGCATTAGCAAATGTGTTGGTTCTCTGCCAAAGGGGGAAAATAGAGCTTCTGTGTTACTGCCCATTTGGCTGCTGACTCTCGAAGATGGATGTGCCATGGGACTAGATCCCTCCTTCCTGTTCTCTTTCCTGTCACCAGCACTCTTTTCTACTAACACAGCGGACCCTGTAGAACTGTGGTCATGTTGTCCTTTGTCTCCTGCCCAGAAATATGCTCACATTTGGGACAGTTTTCTTCCAGCTTTCCATGGTCCTTAAGGACGACTGAGTTTTACCGTCGGTAACTGCAACTGTACTGAGTGGTGCGTTTCTGCCAAGGTGCAGAGGGTCGCAGGTTGGGGGCAGCGCATTTGCTCAGCTCAGTGTTCACGTCCACTCACCCTGTTGTCGAAAGTGCATTGTTATGAGTCTCTAGCGTGGAAGAGGCTGAAATTTTTCACTGTATTTTTGAGAGGGTTTTAAAACACACATACGCCGTAGGAATAAAGATGTGACAAAAGTTCAAAACTGGAATTGAAGAGTCCTGGGGAGTCAGATATAGTTTCATGTTTACTATTCAATCGGTGGTTTTCAGACAGTTTCCATGGCCCATCAGGGGACAGCTGTGAAAATCTCCAGTTTTCCCTATACACACATGTGTTTAAATATAGACCTAGTTTCCAGAAAACTAGAATTACCTCCTCTCCTGCTTATGGTCTCTTTACCTGTGGACACTCAAAGGAATTTTGTTCTTTTCCTTAGAAAATCCCCACAGAAAACATTGTTATTTAGTGTTCTTAATTAGTGTATTACAATTATTTCTATTATCAGTAATGAATAGGAATATAAAAACACCTGATATCAAAGTGACTTTTGGTTATTAAGGAAACACAAAACATATAAGATGCTCAAAAATGTTAGCAAAAAGATGAAATTTGACTTAGACTGTGGCTGAATACAGAAAGTAGTCAATTATTTCTCTTTAGAATAATCAAAGTAAAGAGATGTGCAAATTTCTTTAAAGAAGGAGAAGTGAAAAAATCAAAGGCAGCTCAGGCAGTAGAGAAAGGAGACTCTTTAATGACGATATGACGTGGACCAAAGAGATAATGGCGCGGGCAAGCATAATTACCCTATTTCTATTTGACAACAGAAAGTGTTCTCTGCTCTCAGTAGCTGCAGGAGTCCTCCTTGGGAAGTGGTCGGGCATCTGCTACTGACATCTCCTAATGGAAAAGAGTTAGTGGCAGAGTTGCAAGGAATTCCAGTCATCACATCCAACTTCTTGCTGAACTCATTACACCTCTCCTGCTCCCTTTGCTGGAGGACTTCTTGTGATGTTGATTTAATTCTCTTCTTGGAGGATTTTACCTGCATGAAGGAACGACCTTGGTTACCTGGAGCTATTGTCCTGCAACACTTGTTGTTCATTATGCTGCCTTTGAGGATGTGCAAGCTAACACAAAGGTAATTATATACATCTGCTTCATGCACTTTCCCGTTTTAACAGTCTCATTTTGATATCTTAAAAATCTTTCAGGTAAAAGACATCTTCAAATTATGTTATCTGTCTCCCAGATGAATTCTTACTTTTCACTATGAATTTGAAAGGTCTTATGCACTAGCAAGAAGACAAAAGCAAAGAGAAAGAGTGGGAATTTATTTATCAATTTATTTATTACAGTTATTTTCTGGCATTGAGCTCTAGAAGTGAGAGAAAGAGACCAAACTCCTGAGCATAGAGAATTTATATTTCAGTCAGTGGCAACAGAAAAAAAATGCATCACTATGGAGTATGGAAAAACTAGAGAGGGATGTGCTACATCAGTGTGAGCGAGAGCACGGGGATTGTGATTGGAAATTGGAAATTGGGAAACTGTTACTTTCATGATGACTGAGCAGAGACAGGCCAACTTTGAAGATGTGTGCCACGCTCAGTGTAGGAAGAACACAGGAGCCTGTGAAAACAGCCAGGAGAGACATCCTGAAGCGCACACAGTTGCTAAGTTTGAGAGACCTCCAAGATGTGGGCGGGACGGGAAACCAGAGTTACAGAGTGGAGGAAAATTCAAAGATTTAAAAATATCTAGGGTTGGAGATTTAGCTTAGTGGTTCTAGCACCTGCCTAGCAAGCACAAGATCCCTGGTTTGATCTCCAGTAACCACATAAAACAATACTGGGCCTGGTGACTCGCAGATGACCCATCAGCAATCAGTACCACGTACCACAATACCCAACGTGGTGGCTCACGCCTGTGATCCCAGCACTCGGGAGGCAGAGGCAGGAGGACTGCTGAGTTTGAGTCTTGCCTGGGCTACGTAGTGAGCTCAGGGCCAGCCTGAACTAGGAAGTGAGATCCTGTCTCAAAAAAAAAAAAAAAACAAGTATCTTAGCCATCTAGGCTTTTTTGTTAGAAAATTAAACATTCTTCTTTGTTGGTGAGAGTGAGGGATAGAGAGGTAAAGCCATGTCTGCGTATGACTCTCCTTTAGATACACTTTCTAGGCCAAAATCATGCTAGTCATACTGATAATAATTAAGACAGTAATATATGGTATGATGATTATATTCCAAGTTGTGATGAAATTTTCCATAATTTGTTCAATGTTGCTTTGGATAATTGCTTTAAAAAATCTGTTCACATCTCTTCTTATTTTCTAGAAGATTTTACTCTATCTCTTTTATATTTCAAGTTATGTTAACATTTTAAAAGCTGCTTAAATAACTATAGGTTAAACATAGAAAGAAAATGACACCCAAACCTGAAGGGTAAAACTCACCAGAGAGAATGAGAGAAGCAATGAAAATTAGGAAAAGATTATTACATGGGGATATTAACATATCGCAGCAAATAACATAAAATAATTTCTGAAATTCCAATGCAGTGTACATTTCCATGAAACCTAATAACTCAGAAGGATAGCAAACAGCAAAAATTAAGGGGATTTAAAAAAATATCAGTCAAAGAAAACTTTTCATTAAAATTCAAATGCTTTATTGAGGTTTAACTTCCTTAATGAGAATCAACATATGAGAAATGTCAAAAGCTCATATTATGTCACTCTAGAAACGGAGACTCAGGGAACCCACAAGTAATGTCACTCTGGGTACTGCTATTGCTGTGGCTAATAAACTGCCTCCCGTCTCAAAAAGAAAACCTATCTTCTGTAGTCTTATGATTTTAATCAAGAAAGATTTAAGATTCACCCGATTTCAGAATAAAGAATGAAAACGGTAAACTTACTGTTTTCAAAAATCAGGTTAATAGTACTGCATACATGTAGTAATTTTTAAAGTTTAGTAAATAAGGATTCCACTTGCTTAATAGATTTGTTTTAGGTTTCAGAGGGATAAAAAATAATACACTAAGGTCAGAGATTTAGCTCAGTGGTTCCAGCAGCTGTCTAGCAAGCGCAAAGTCCCAGGTTTGATCCCCAGTAGCCACAGCCACGTACAACAATACTGAGCATGGTGGCTCATGCCGAATGGCAATCAGTACCATGTACCACAAATGCCCACATCTGGATCTCATTACAGGTTTGGTGGCTCAGATCTGTAATCTTAGCACTCAGGAGGCAGAGGCAGGAGGATTGCTGAGTTTGAGGCTTGCCCGGGCTACATAGTGAACTCAGGGCCAGCCTGAACTACAAAGCAAGACCCTGTCTCAGAATAATAACAATAATAATAATACAAACTAAAAGAAAAGGAAAATTATGATTTTATGTATCATGCAGACATATACTTAGCATGATCTGTATTTAAGTTGCTTGTGACTACCATAGTTATGTGCATATCATGCTCAGCTACAGAGAGATTTGAGAAGAATTAGTAGACAGTAAGTAATTAAAGGTTAACAACATCACTGGCTAAGTATAAATTCCAACAAAATCCTTAATACTGACAAGTTTGAAACACTTACAACACAAAATGTATAAGACCATACTTTGTACATTGTAAAACTTACAGGTCAGGGGCTGGAGGGTTAGCTCAGTGGTTCCAGCGCCTGCCTTGCAAGCATAAGGTCCTGAGTTCAATCCCCGGTATCCACATACAATGCTGGGCGTGGAGACTCATGTCCACCAGCAATCAATACCACATACCACAATGCCGGGCGTGGTGGCTCACACCTGTAATCCCAGCACTCGGAAGGCAGAGGCAGGAGGATTGCTGAGTTCAAGGCTTGCCTGGACTACATAGTGAGCTCAGGGCCAGCCTGAAGTACAAAGTGAGACCCTGTCTCAAAAAAAAAAAAAGTATAGGTCATATTTTCTGGCTATGAATATTCTGATTATAATACCTAGACTTATCAGGTGTGAATCTGTGTAGAAACCAAGCTGAGTCCTGTGACAGACATGAATAGAGTGAGCAGATGCTCAAGTAACAGGCTGTATCACAATGGACACATCTTAAAGTATTTCTTGGTTGGAGATGAATTATGTGAAGAGTTACAAGAAATCACATTGCTTGTTGCTTTGCTACCACATCATTTAAACAATTCATAATTTAGAACTGGTTGACAGGATCACACATGGGTGTCTGGCCTGGACCTAGGAACAGTCATATTTAAACAGTCTTTACACTATGAACCCGGCCATGCCAGGACTTTGGCACTATCTGCAGTGTGTGTGGACTCCTTCATAGGAACATGCAGCATCAAGGAACATAGTCTGGGGAAAAAAAAGTATTTTCTTCTAAAGCTTTTCTAAGCATGTAAAATAAATGTACATGCTTTGTCTCTGAGGAAAATAATTTCACTACTTTCTTCCTGCACAGGATTCCTTTACTGGGGCAAAAAGTAACATGCCTTCTGATTGATCACCATGCATGAAGCCAACAAGTCCAGCCTTACACCAAAGTCCTTTATCCTCCATGGGATTCCTGGGCTGGAGGCCGCTCACATCTGGATCTCACTGCCATTCTGCTTCATGTACATCGTTGCTGTTATAGGGAACTGTGGCCTCATCTATGTCATCAGCCGTGAAGAGGTCCTGCACCGACCCATGTATTATTTCTTAGCTTTGTTGTCCCTTACAGATGTTTCTGGATGTACTTCATTCGTTCCCAACATGTTATGTATTTTTTGGCTCAGTCTCAAGGAGATCGATTTCAATGCCTGCCTTGTCCAGATGTTTTTTATTCATATGCTGACAGGCATGGAGTCTGGAGTGCTCATGCTCATGGCTCTGGACCGCTACGTGGCCATCTGCTACCCTCTGCGCTACTCCGCCATCCTCACCAACACTGTGATCACCAAAGCGGGGTTGGCCACTTTCATTCGAAGTGCATTGCTCATGATGCCTTTTACTTTTCTGATCAAGCGCCTTCCCTACTGCAGGGGCAACCTCCTCC
>PVIC010015495.1:0-21166 GCA_004025085.1 Thryonomys swinderianus
GCAGCCACAGACAGGAAGTGCAGTAATCGGAAGTAGGGGCTATTCAGTGTCCCTGGAATAGGAGCTCACAGCTGGGGAGAAAGAAGCCTTTAAGACGGGAGAGCAGAGTGCTTGGGGTTAATGCAGACAAGAATCTGAGTCACCCAAAGGGAATATTTGTGTTGGGTTGAAATTGAAACCTGCTATCAAGGCAAGCAGTTCTTTATTGAAAACATAAAATTTCAGGCGCAGGCTCCAAAATGGATTTCACTCTGGAAATTAAATCCATTTGTAAGCGAAGGGGTCAAAAGGCCTGTGTGTAGCCCTGGGCTCCATGAAGCCTCTTCTGGCTCAGGAGTTGCAGCCCCCTGTCTGACCCTCCTTGCACCTTCCTTGCAGTTTCCTCCTGCACACCCCTCAGCATGCCCAGCTGCCATGCTCGCCCGGAGGGAGAAGAGGTTTCTGCAGCGAGTATGTGCTTTCCCTTCCACCCTTCATTTACGCCATTGAACTGAGCTAGTAAATGGATAATGCTGACAGCTGCCTTGTGGCTCATCTGCTTTCTGCCCTCCAGGCTCAGCTCCACGTTTCGAGGGAGCTGTGGCCAGGGGTGCTGGTGTTTTGCCCTTGATGTCTTTGACTCTGGAATCCCAGGAGGTGGCCAGAGACCCCATAGTCCACCCTCTCCTCTTTCACTCTGTTCATCCATGATTTGTGTGTGTGCATCTGTATTGTGTATTATCGAACCTGTAATATGACATTTCCCTTGGTGACATCCTTTGCTTCCAGTAACCCATCTGCTCTTTATCTGTATCTCAGAATGTCTTCCTTTGTAAAGCTTAGAAATGATCGACCGAACCCATTCAAGTAATTAATCAAGATTTTGTTGCATGAGTGAAAATCATGGACCCCCTAGGCTAACAGATCATTCTGTTTTGCCCAGGACTTTCCTGGATTTAGGTCAGGAAGCCCTGAGATCCTCATGGAAGCTGCTCCACCCCTGGAAAACTGGTTTTCATCCTAAGCTCAGGCAACAATTGGTCTTTTCTCCATTGACTTCATAACATTTTCCAGGTCCTCACTGGGTCCACTCTTACACTAGTTCATAGACAAAGAGTAAGCTGAAGGTGCCAAAAGCTTCTCCTTGGAAGCTCCCTAAACTGGGGATACATCTCAAAGAGGAGGCTGTAAGGAAGCGCAAGCAAACAAAACACACCTGGACAAATCTGCTGTCCCAGATCAAGCCAAAGAGGTTGGGTGGTAACTTGCCCTTGGCCCTGTGGGTCACCATCCCCTCCCACTGTTTTCTTGCACCTCCCTTCCAGCATAGTAGAACACAAGCAGGAAGGGAGGGGGCCGGAGGGTTAGCTCAGTGGTTCCGGTGCCTGCCTCGCAAGCCTAAGGACCTGAGTTCGATCCCCGGTTACCACATATAATGCTGGGCGTGGTGGCTCACGCCTGTAATCCCAGCACTCGGGAGGCAGACACAGGAGGATTGCTGAGTTCGCGGCAGCTTGCCTGGGCACCATAGTGAGCTCAGGGCCAGCCTGAACTACAAAGCAAGACCCTGTCTCCAAAAAGCAAAAAAAAAAAACAAACAAACAAAAAAAAAACAAGCAGGAAGGGAGGACCCACACAGACAACTGTAAATTCTGGAGTGTGAACTCAACTGCACTTTGCTTACTTCTTCCAGGCCTCAGGATCTGCGGCCCTGGACTTGACCAAGAAGGTACGTGAGTTCTGAGGAAGTCATGGCCCAGAAGACTGGTCTACAGGGAAGGGTAGGAAAGGATTAGAGTCAACCACCCTGCAGTCCTCTGGGCCCTCCTGGGAAGCACTGGCCTTACAACACCACCCTGAATATCCTCTCTGAGGCTTGACCCTGAAGTTAGGGTCTTCCTGAACTTATCATGGCACAGAAAGAAATCAAAGAGGATATTGATCAAATCAGTGTTTGCAATCAATGTCCCTGGCTGCTAAATTCATCTCCATTTGGAGCAAAGTAACGTTGTACAAACTTGAGGGGGTGATGTACAGAGAATCCCAACTTGACTGTGCATCAGTCTCCCCTGGTAAAGACTCAGATGCCCAGGCCCCACCCCGGGAATACACTGGGTCTGACCCTTAGATGAGAGGGGATGAGAGTCTGGCAGATTCGCAGCTGTGAATTGTGGAGATTGCTGATCTTGTGGAGCTTGCTAATCCAGAGCACCTTTTCTGAAATCTGCTCCCACAGACATTTTTAAAGACCTCTGATGTGAGGTGTCTGCATAATCGTTTATATTTTTGTGTTGCAGGATCCTACTGCTACCTTGGGACAGCCATTCTTCCTCTTCAGGGTATACTGGGTTTTCTTGTTTCTGCTTTTGAAGCACAACTGGCAGAAGTCATCCCAGTATGGAGTTATTGCAGGACCCCATGGCGAACTAGGCCTCTCACTGCCTGTGTCTAGAGCATGACTTAGTCAAACTCTCCCACAAACCTGTCCAAGGAAGCGTCCAACTGGACAGAGGCCAGGAGGTCTGAGCTCTAGAAGCACAGGGAACAGAGGGAGGTTCTGCTGAGGGACCAACGCTGGGCAAACCAGAGCCTGTGTTTCTGAACATAAGGGTCCACGACACACAGGCTGGGAGAGTCCCGGCATCATCCTTTCCTCCATTCTGAGTGACACCGAATTCCTTGGAAAGGTCATAGACGCTTAGGTTTTTATCGACATTTACTAGCTTCATGTCACCCTTAGACCCTGAGTATTTGTATCAGAAAAATTAAGTAAATCAGACTGGATCCAAGATCCCCAAACTACATGCTTGGAATCATTGATCCTAAGAGTAGCAGATGCCGATCTCAACTACTCAAAAAGATTTACAGTGGGCCCTCAAGGCCCTGGGAGGTTCTGAGCAGCCCCATAGGAATCCTGTTTCCCTTGGCTGAATCTTTTGTTTCTCTAATTTATATGACCATAGGAGCAGTTCCGCTGTTCACACTCCCGCCCTGTGCACACTTATTTTGGTTTTCAAGGCCTCTTGGTAGACTGTTCCCTGGAAGGCACTTTGAGAGCAGCAGATCTCTGTGGTGTTACCAGGCTGAGAAGTTCCATAATCAATGTTTGTGGGTTTCCCCACTTGAGCAAAGGTTAAGGAGGATGGTGGGGTAGGAATCAGCGTGAGGGTGCTGGGAAGAGTAGGAGCGTCCTTGGGCACTGACCAGAGTGCCTACAGGGTTTAGCAGGTGAGTCCATAAGGAGGAGCTATGAAATCCCAGTTAGAAGACCCACCTTTCGGGCTCACCAGAGACGGGACCTGAACCAAGATACAAGCTCCAGGCAGTTCTGTCTCAGTATCTGAAAGTTACCCCATTTTTTTCAGCCAAGAAATGGAAGAAACATTGAAGTCCAGGCACAGCAGAGTGTCTCAGGTGAGCTCCCTGCAGCACTGCTTTTCTGAGCGAGCTTTATGTGTCTGACTCCGGGGATGGGAGACAGCCAGGGACAGTTGTTCACAGAAGAGACCTTCTCCCTGCTGCTCACAGCAGAGACTCCAGGCACAGCCTGGCAGCAGCGGGCTGACTCTTGATCCAGCCAGCAGTGTAGCCCTCGCTCCCATGCCCGGCTCTGGAAGGGGGAGCTGAGATGGGGGTGAAAGACACGTGCAGTCCCACTGTGCCCCATGGTTCCTCACCTGCTGCTCCCATGAGGAAACTACCACCGTGCTGTGTTGGGTGGTGCTTTAAGGAGCCCCTGAGCGTGCCAGGCTCCCTGCTGTAGACCGTGTCTGAGGACAGCCAGGCCAAGCTACTCCCTCTCTCTCTAGAGTGGGGCTCGAAACTAGCAGGTTTCTTGGCCTTTGGGCCTATTCCACTCACCAGACAGCTCTGGTCACCTCTGTTTTGGAGAAGGTTGTGGGCCCAAGAACAGGTGGCCATTTTCCTGAGCATGGGGCACAGCGTCTCTGACCTGCTGCCAGCATGGGGAGCCCAGCACCCCAGGCCAGCTGTCCCCTTATTGGGGGATGGCAGTTCCTAGAAAAGGCAGAGGGAAGGCATTTCCCAGGGCCACAGTCCTTCCATAAACTGAGTGGCCTAATTAAACACAGAAAAATCAAATCTTACAAGTACAGATGACGGAGAAGACAAACCAGGCATTTAGGACATGTTGGAGGGATGTATAGCTATAAAATATATTTACTACCTCGTCTTGATTCTGGAAATGATGGGCTTTAGCTGTACATCTTTCCTTTTTCAGGACCCAGCAGCAGAAGGAAAACTGGATCTGAGGAGGCTGTGCAATGATTATTTTGAGTAAATGTCAAATTTCTTGTGAAAAATATTGAAAGATATTTCTCTTGCTCTATACCTAGTAGAATATTTAGCTGTATGAAAATAAAGTTGCACTGACATGACAGTTTCATTTATTAGAAAGTCTTGGGGGCATTGGCTAAAGATGTTTTGTTTGTTTGTTTGTATTTGTTTTTTTTAAGACAGAGTCTCGCTTTGTAGTTCAGGCTGGCCCTGAGCTCGCTACATAGCCCATGCAAACCTGGAACTCACAGCAATCCTCCTGTGTCTGCCTCCCGAGTGCTGAGATTACAGGGGTGAATCACCATGCCTGGCATCATGGTATGTGGTACTCTGGGGATCAAACATAGAACTTTGCACTTCTGAGGCAGATACTGGAACCACTAAGCTAAATCCCTGGCCCAGACTATAAACTTGTTAAATAATAGGAATTCTAAAAAATTTACCACTTTGTAGTACAGAGCAGCATGGTCTGACTATCATGTTGTTATGGAGAATTGAGGTGTGCATGTGGCAGTCATGCTGGCTGCATTCAGATCCTGACTCTTCTACTTTTTAGCTGGATGATCTTGGTGTGTTAGGCAGATTCCCACTGCCAGGACAAAAATCTGACATATACAACTTAAAAGAAGGAAAGTAATGTTGGCTTTCATTCATGATCCCAGAGATTTCAGTTCATGTCCTTTTGCCCTGAGCCATTAGGCCTGTAGCAGCACAGGACATTATGGTGGAAGCATGTGGTGACTGGGAAACAAAGCAAGGAGGGGCAGAGTCCAACATCCCCAGAGACCCCACTTCCTTCCATGAGGCCCTGCCCCAGTAGCCTCACTTTCTCCCATGAAGCTCTGCCTCCTAATGGTCCCAACACCTCCCACTAGTGCCATAGGCTGGGGCCAAACCTTCAACACCTGCCTTGGGGGATATTCCAGACCCAAACTGAAGCCCCATTAATGTAGGTGCAGTAACAGAAACCACACTGCTTGCTAGACTAGTTTGAGTATTAAGTGGGTTAATTCTTATAAGGAGTTTAGACAGTGGCCACTGAGATGTCAGTGGTTGTTAGTTACCTTCATTATCATTATGACAGCACAAGCAAAGAATTCTCCCCTGTGAGGACGCCCTGAGAATGGGAGGGCAGTGTGACTGGGCTGTGAAATCTCTTCCTCACACTAGTTTAGAGATTAGCTTTTTGGGAACACTGTAGATCTCTTCTCCCTTCTGATTATTTTCACATCGAGTGGCATGGTGCATGGCTGCAATCCCAGCACCCTGCAAGGCTAAGCCCAAGGAATTGCAATGTGATAGCCTGGACAGTTTAGCAACTCAGTGAGATCCTGCCTTGAAATAAACAACTTTTTAAAAGTGTTCTGGTTTTTTTGAGGAATCTCCACACTGATCTCCATAGTGTTTGCAGCAGCTTACATTCCCATCAACAGTGGAGAAAGGTCCTTTCTCCTCACAGCCTCGCCAATATTTGTTGCTGGCTAATTTTGAGACAGCAGCCATTCTTTGTGGAGTCAGATGAAATCTCAGAGTTATTTTCATCTGCATCTCTCATACGATCGACCAGTCATATTGAACATTTCATCATGTGCTTCTCAGCTGCTTTTATTTCTTCTTCTGAAAAGCATCTGTTCATTTCAAATGCCCATTTTTGAACTGGGTCTTTAAATTGGGAGGGGTAAACTCTTTATATATTCTAGATAGTAGCCCTTTATCAGAGGAACAGCTAGTAAAAAAAAAATTTCCCAGATTGTTGGTTGTCTTTTCTCTCTGCTGGTGGTTATTTTGCTGTGCAGAAGCTTTTTAATAGGATAAGATCCTATTTGTTGATTTTTCTGCTAGTTCTCATGCTATAGAGGTTTTGTTCATAAAGTCTTTCCCTAAGCCAATGTCTCCAAGAGTTCTGCCTAACCTGTTTTCCAGCAGGTTTAGTGTACCTTGAGGACATACTCATAAGTGAAATAAATAGGTCACAGATGTATAAACCTTGTATGGTTTTTTTGGTATTGAGAAACTGAAAATATACATAAGCCCTAGAATGTATGATAGTCACTATAAAGTAGAAAATATCCTAAGGGAAATGGGGGGTAGAGGTAAATAACAAGGGGAAAGAAAAAATTGTGATGGTAAAAAAAAGTGGGGGAAACAAATTCATAGGGGGTAGAGGTTTGTAGGGTGGATAGAGGAATGTGAAAAAATGAGAATTAAGTCACATCATATACTGGTACAAATTCTCAGTGTTGAGTGTGATCGTGATGTATATATAAAATGCAGCTATGTCACAATTTTTTTTTTTAAAAAAGTGTTGTGGTTGTAGCTCCGTGAGAAGGTCCTGTGCTCAGTCCCCAGTATAGGAAACAAAAAATGTGAAACCCAGCTGAGAGAGCTGGCTAGGGGCTCAGTTCCATCATTAGCCATTATCTTTGTGATTGGGACAAGTCATGTAACTTCTAGAGTTTCAGTTTATACATCTAAAAATGGGGCAGGAGAGAGGGTAATCATGAACTTGGACATGTCATATGACTACATCTAGTCACATGACCACACCTGACAGCAGAGGGTTCTGGGAACACAGGATACTGGGACTGTAAACTGCTGCGTGGTCTGGAAGAAAACAGGTGATGTGGTGAGTCACTAGTGGGTCTCTACTATAGACAGATTATCCTTGTGTGAAGGGAACAGACAGAAATTAAATACTTCCCCAAGGTCTTCCACTGCGTGGTAGAGGCAGAACTCAAAACAGGTCTAGTGGACTTCAAAATCTTTAGTTCTCATCATTCACAGCTGCCAGGGGCATGAGAGGAAGTTTGGTCACTGGGCAGGTGTCCTTGGATTGTGTGTAGCAGCAGGGTGAGAGGAGAGCACAGAGTTGATTTGACAGAGTCACTGAGCCTTAGCCCCTGCCACCCAGCCCTGGTATTGCCAGAGAGATACATTCTATGACAGTGAAGCAAGGGATGCCCAAGCTGTGTCCGATGTGGCTGCAAACACATCTGAGGGCAGCAGAACCAGGGAGTGGCTAGGATGGCATTTCACATTCTATTCCCACCCAGCAGTTGAAACAGCCCTATTTCCCTAGTCTGTATAAAGGTATCTATCTGCACACAGTAAGAAAACAAACAATACACATGGCCAGAACTAACCCCTTTAGAGAGTTGGAAAAATTCCGGACCATTTTCTTGTTTTGCTCAGTTCTCCATTCTCCTTGCTAACTCTTGGTATTTCCTTTTAATATTAAACCCATCAATTTGCCTTAAGAGATTAAGTCACGATCAATAGAAACTCTGGAAGATAACACAGTGGAACTTATTTATTTATGCTATTAGTCTTCATCCTCTGGATGGCAGTGCCTTGTCACATAGGGAATTGCTTTAATAAAGCAAAGCCAAGGAGAAGGAACTTTCTGTACACTGCAGCTACGGTGTGCTGGGCTGCCTTGGGACAGATGGACCTGGTGGCTACAGATCTGACAGGGCTGGTGGCCAAGGCATGTTCTGCCATTGGTACCCTTGACACCAAGCAGGTAGGGAAGAGTGAGGAGTGTTTGGGGGGTGGGAATCACAGGAGAGTATTTCATTCTTGACTGACATTTAGATGATGATCAGAAATGCAAAATGTACCTTTATTCAGAGTGTAGGGTGCCACTCACCAAGTAGAAAACGGACATTTTGTGTTAAGGTAAAAGATCCAGTGCCACTGTGGTTTAAAGCCTTGTTGCCTGGATGTGGATGACCCTCTTCAGTGCAACAACTCTATTCTTTGCACTGCTCAGAAGGGTAGTACCCGGCAAGTCATCGCCTGCCTGCTCTACCCTGTGTCATCAAAGCTGTGTGACCTCCAGTCTTGCTCTAGTTTGGGGACACAGCAGGATGTTTTACAGGCTAGAAATGGCAAACATCACTTGGAGAGGAGTCAGCAACAAGACCACACTCAAGAAATCTAGTTCACATCTGGTGCCAAGACTGACTACGGCCGTGTGGCCTTAAATTTAGAAGAAGCTCAAGAGACTCGATGGGCGGCCAGCTGATGCGTGCAGGTCTCACCACTGGGGAGTAATGCTGCTCTGATACTCAAGGAGCAGGAGGATGTAGGCCATGCAGAACCTGCCCAAGGGCCGGTAGGTGGCTACACTCAAGTCCAGAGAGTCCCTCCCTCCACATGTGGGTGGAATGTGACGGATGTCTAGTGACACAGGGAGCCAAGGAGAACGGATGAAATCTATCAACCAGATCACTCACCAGGAAGGAGAGGGCGGAAGCACAGGGTTTGGGAGCCCACTGGCTGGAAGAGTGGTTGGAGATACGGAGCCACCCAGGAAGCCAGCATGAGCACCCATGCCTGCTGAAGACGTCCTGGGTGCAGGGAGAACAGGAGACTTTGCTTCTGAGCACTCCCGTGATTCATCTCTGGAGGATGACAAGGGGCCAACGGGAGCCCAGAGTAAAGAACTTTCTCCAGATTCTTTGGAATACTGAGCCTGAGCATGTGAGTGACTTGTTTAAGAATGAACCACTCTGTCCCTTCCCATAATGGTGAGAAAACAGGGGTGGGCCTGGCATTCCTCTTCTCAGCCCCACCTAGGGAAGATTCCCAGCAGGGACTCTGCAGCCTGCATGAGAAATTTCTCTTGACTTTCTCCTCTGGCAACCTGCACTGTCGAGTTCCCTCATCGCTCCTCCAGTTCCCACACATCAAGACACCATGGGAACAGGGTCCCTGCTGTCAGTGCTACGGATTGAGTTCTTTTTAAAATTTTTAGTAAATTGAGTTTATTAGTACATTTTAGGCATACATTACAAGCACATTCCTCATTGAGAATTTGTACGTGTATGTGATGTTTCTTGATTCTTACTTTCTCCCATTCTCCTGCCCTCCTTTCAACCCCCATCCCCTTATACATTAGCTTTGTTTCCCTTTTTTTCTTCTTACCATCAGAGTTTTTCTTTCCCTTCTTTGTTTTCCATAGCCCTCTCCCCAGTTCTCCTTTCCTTTTTTTTTTCCTATTTCAAAGTACCTATCATATACCTTCAATTTCTCACATTAGAAAAATGATATAGCATTTAAAATCTGTGTCCTATTTATTTCACTGATGAGTATTGCCTGAAGGTGTGTCCATTTAGAGAAAATAATCCAAAAATTCATCTGGAATCAGAAGAAACCCAGGATAGCAAAAGCAATTCTAGGCAACAAAGATATGGCAGAGGACTCACAATCTCCAACTTGAAACGATACTAAAAAGCCCCTGTGATCAAAACAGCATGGTACTTGCAAATGGAACAGATTAGAAGATGCAGAAACAACTCCTGACATATCAAGCCTCCTCATCTTTCACGAAGGAGTCAAATACAGTCACTGGAGGAAAGAGAGCCTCTTTAATATATGGTGCTGGAAAAACTGGGTTTTACTCTGCTGAAGATGAAAACTAGACCCACATCTTTCACCATGTACTAAACAGGATTGAGTTCTTCGCACCTGATTAGCTGATTTAAGTTAGTCCATTAAATCCCTGTAAGCTCTTTGGGTTGCCACAAACAGAAAGGCTGAAAGGGGCACCCAGAGTTCTCTCCAGAGTGGGAGCCACTTCTGGCCTCGGCCCTCATGAGCCTTAGACAAGGCATCTAGTTCCAGCGTATGTCCTACTGCAGACGCTCCCCCACAGGCAGACCAACCACGACTGGGCATCCAGGCTGACAGCCCAGCCTAGTGCCACCATCCCTAGGATCCCTCAGAACAGACCGACCCCTGAGAATTTTCCACAACTCAACTACCACACTTACTGCTGGCTGCTACAGCTACCGCTCTAGAATCCACTCGTCCACCCTCTTCTTCCTTTGTCTCCCTCTGCTCCATCGTCTCCCACTCCTGCAGCCTTTCTGGATGTTTAGTGGGGATGAGGTTTGCAGAGGTTCCAGCCCACTGCAAACTGAACAAGAGTGAAGCTCTCTCATTGGATTACGGATGTGGATTATCTTGTCCCAGACAAGAGGCAAGTGACTAAGACGACATGCTTCGCCTACAATCTTGTCTCAGTCTCTCCACAGCGGGGGAAGGAGGGGAGGGAACAGCTTCTCAGTTGCCGGCGCTCCAGGACTTCCTGAATGCCTTGAAGGGAGGCCTTTCTCACTACCTTAAATATATCCGGACCAACCATCCTCCCTCCTCACTGCAAATGCTGGACTTCTTGGATGTGCACTTCTTCTGCAAAGCCACTACCTGCTCTCAGTCTAGTCATCGTGGCTGCACCTGCGTATTCCTTGAGGGATGTGACTACAAGCTCTTGGTTCTCTACCTGTGCTCCGCGCCTGCCACCGGCCTCCATAACCCTATGGATGCCTCTCTCTGACCTCATCAAGAGAACCTTTCCTCACCCCACCTTTGCCACCTGCCAGGTCACTCCAGAGCCACAGTGCAGGACTTGAAGGCAAGACTGTGCCTAATTTATTTTAAATTCTGAGTTCCTAGGACAGTGCTTACCTTTCAGCAGGCTCTCAATAAATGTTTGAGTGAGTAGGTGAAACGTGAACTTATAAAAGATGGGGCCCAGTCCACCTCTGAGGTACTAAAGTAATGGAGTAGCTTAGTAATTTGGACAGCTTGCATTCACCAAGTCAAAGACCTCAACGGCAGTTTAGTTTAGGTAAGTGTACAAATCCCTTGGGTGAAAAATTCCTGTATTATTAATAACTGCAGAAATAGTGATTTTATTAAATAAAAGATGCCTTGCTTGATTCCTGACGGAGAATATTAGTTTATTATTTCAGTTTGTTACAAGAAGATAACTAATAAGATGGGAAATAGAAGATAGGGGTTGGCTTGAAATGTAAAAATAAGCAATCAATGGCAAGTTAATGTTCAGAACATAGCTTGGACACTCTGTTCTACCTAGACCAGCTCAAGGATATGTTCTGGCATCTCACAGGTGAGTGGATCAAGAAGTAAGTCATCTGAGTTCTTTTTTGTGACCTGGAATATTAAATTTGTAAGCAAATCAAATGTATTTAAAAAAAAAACAAGTGCTGGTATCCCACCTCCCATACAGGGCCAAAGGACCATTTTTTATCAGTTAAAACTTAAAGAAAGACCATCATGGATTAACCATTAGTTAAACTAAATCTTTTTATTGATTGGACAAAGTGAGGGTGAAAAGTTGTCAGTAAGAGGTCTGTAAGCCCTGATTTGTGCTGAAGATTTTAAGAAGGGCCAGAAGGAGTGAGATTAATCCTGTTCTGGTTGCTTTTTCCAAGACAGGATTAAAAGTGGGACTATAAAGGGTTTGAGCAAGTACTGTCATAGTGAATAGTAGGTGTGGCAAATAGGTCTGGGGAGAGACTTGTAAGAAACCAGTGATGACTCAGACCAGGGACCATTCTGGAATTTTCCAGTCTATTCTGGAATTTCCTGGGACAGCATGACCTTGGGAGCCATGGTGTGCTCTGGACGCTGCAGCTTGCTTCATCTGAGTCTCTCCTCCCAGGTGAGCAAAATGGCAAAACTCATTTTACTCTTTAGCAGTCCAAGCAGATCTTCTCACTTTCAATCTTGGATAATTTTTAACTCTTTTATTTCACTGGGCTTAGCTAAATTTTGAAGACTCCGTTTTAAGTAATTTTAAATCAAAACATCCATCTCTCTCTTTATCACTATGACCTGAAATCTTATAAGACTAGGTGGAGTGTGGAGAAACTGCAGGATGCCTCATTAAAACATTCAGAAACAAATAAAATTCAGGATAAACCCGGAAGTGACTTATGCCCAGCAAAAGCATAGCACCTACCAGAGGACCAGCTTCTCATGCCCAGAGCCAGGAGCTATGATCTCCAAAGAGGTCCTTAAGCACTCACTAAAGGGAAATTCTTATTCACTTTGCTCTTCAGCTTTCATTTATCAAAAAAACCCACAAAAAAAAAACAAAAAACAGAGAAAGTGGGAAATCACCTGGAATTCAGGCACCTGAGGAGCCCAGCTCCCATGCCTGATGAGAACCAGCTCTTCTACCCCAGGGGCCTTCAAAGTTCACTGGTTCATAGGCTCTAGTAGTCCCACTGACACCAGGAGGACTTCCCCTTCCCAAGATATTATGATGCAGTGGATCTGTGAGAGGGGCTGAGTATTTGTATACAGACAAGTTTGAGACCACACTTTGAGAATCATTTCTGTAACCCAAATCCAGCAAAAGATGCCCGTCTTTCATACTTTTACAGCATTTCTTATGCCTGAAATGTCCCCTTGTTGTCCAACCAATATGTGTGTGTGTGTGTGTGTCCACGTGTGTCCATGTGTTTTAGTGGGGATCAAAGTTAGAGTCTTTGTACTGAGCTGCATCTCCAGCCCTTTAGCTTTTGTTTTGAGACAAGGCCTTGCTAAACTACTGAGTCCAGATTCAAACTGGCTATCCTCTTGCCTCAGCCTCCCAAACTGCTGGCATTAGAGTCATTTGAGGTTTTAATTTAATCTCACATCCATCAACAGTTACCTGTTGCTACATAACTATTCGCCCATGGCAGAAACATCTGGGAATCAGAGAGCATACCGTGGGGAAAATAGATTCAATGGCATTATGCCGGCCAAGTCATTAAACAAATATACAAGCAAAAAACAAGAGGGGACCAATATCAAGATTTGGATCAGTGCATTAGCTAAGCCATCCAATTTTCAATTAAAATTGTAAGAAATACAAAGTGATGGAAAGTGTGACACGTGCCCGCACACATCAGCAGGTACTAGAGACATCTTTGGAGGCCTCCATGGAAAGCTGGCTGGTAAAGGCTTCAAAATAACTGTTATGAATGTGTGTTTAAAAGATACAAAGGAATGCATGCTTAAAGGTCAAAGGAAGGGGTGGTGACAATGTCTCATCAAAGTATAATTGAAATAATAATGATAATAAATAATAAATCTATATAATAAATAATAATAGAAATTCATTTTTTAAATCACAAGTGGAAATTCTATAGTTAAAAACTAATAATTGAAATTAAAACTTGAGGAATGGATTTAAGAAGATATTTGTGATGGCAGAACAAAGAACTGGGGCACTTTAAGATTGAAAGAAATTATGCACCAGGATAAAAAAAGAAATAAAACAATGAGGAAAGATGAACAGGCTCAGGGAATGTGGAAAGTTATTAAGCAAATTAACATACATGAAATGAGAGCACCAGTTAAAACATATGTAAGTGAAATGAACAGAAACTTCACAAAAGAAGTATAAATGGCCAATAAACACATGAAGAAATGTTCAACACCACAGGCCAACAGAGAAACTCAAATAAAACAACACTGAGATTCCCATCTTACCCTAGAAGGAACAGCCATTATAGAGAAATCAAATAGTAACAGATGCTTGGAAGGGTACAGGGGAAAATGAACATTCTACACTATTGGTGTAAATGTAAGCTAATACAACCGCTCTGGAAGTCAGTATGGAAAGTCCTCAAAAGAGCCTAAAACTAGAAACCCATTTGACCCAGCTATCCCCCTTCTAGGGACCTTGAGCTTACTGGGCAGGTGCCAGAACCTCCGAGCTAAATCTCCGGCCCTTGCACAGGCTTTTTAAAGGGAAAGAGCTCAAGCAAAGGAAATCTCAGAGCACGCACAAACAAAGGTGGCGGGTGCAGAGATGCACCTCCAACTGGCTGTGTGCAGCTGGGTAAACACCGTCCATTATCAGGACTGTCTCCAGGTGTCGGGTCATTTGTCATTTATGACAGTTCTAACCTCCAGTAAAAGGTGTGATTGGCTGTTTGACCCTGTTTAAAGTTTCTCTTTCCTGTGTTTTCTTCTTGCGATACCTTCAAGAGTTTCCTCAGGAGGCAGCGGTCTAGTAACAGTAATGCTTGGTTCACAAATGTTTCTCTTTGCAAACAATTCAGGTTCGCAAACAACTATTTGGCAAAATTTTGCTTCTGTTGACAAACTTCTCACCAGTGATGAACACGACCAGGGCATCTTCCCCAGATTCTCAGGAGGGAATTAAGTTTGTGAACTGAGGCTCCATCACATGCAGCTGCCCTGGCCCTGGAAGGGCCTCTGCCTTCATTTTAAAATGACCCCTGGGGCCAGAGATTTAGCTCAGTGGTTCTGGTGCCTGCCTCGCAAGTGCAAGGTCCTGAGTTCGATCCCGGTAACCACATACAATGCTGGGTGTGGTGACTCACCCACCAGCAATCAATACCACATACCACAGTGCCGGGCATGGTGGCTCACACCTGTAATCCCAGCACTCGGGAGGCAGAGACAGGAGGATTGCTGAGTTCGCGGCAGCTTGCCTGGGCTACATAGTGAGCTCAGGGCCAGCCTGAACTACAAAAGTGAGACCCTGTCTCAAAAAAATAAAAAAAATAAAAATAAATAAAATGACCCCTGAAAGCTGGCCTGCCTTATGGCTTTCTTCTCTATTTCATGATGTTATACAGGCAAATTTTTAAAAATATTATCTATTCTCCATTGGTTGAATCTGTGGATGTAAAGCTCACAGATGTATGTCTCTGTATGTCTCAGTTTTTCCACAGTGCTCTCCATAGTATCTGTTGATGACCCTTTTCTTTCTTTCTTTCTTTCTTTCTTTCTTTCTTTCTTTCTTTCTTTCTTTCTTTCTTTCTTTCTTTCTTTCTTTCTTTCTTCCTTCCTTCCTTCCTTCCTTCCTTCCTTCCTTTCTTGAGGCACCAGATATTGCATTCAGAACCTTGTGCTTGCAAGGCAGGTGTGGTGCCACTGAGCTAAATCTACAGACCAAGACCACTCTGTTATTGCAAAGATATTTCGAACCAAAGAAGCTCCATCCATTATTTATCAGTCCAGAGTATGCTTGTATGAATAGCATCGATGGAATATGAATATAGTTGACATCCTATTGGAGAACTGTGGCATTTTAGTGAACATAAACAGCATATTCTGGCTGGCTGAAATGCTTCTATGAAGAAGGACTCCCTTTGAAGGGGGATTCAGTGGTCCTTATGAGACTGCAGTTACCCAGCTTCTGTAGGAGAGACTTGTTAGAGGAGTGAGCCTGGCCTCCCCAGGTTCATTCTAGCCTCTGGTTGCCATGTGAGCTCTTTCTCTTATTTGCATTCCCAGCACGATGCCATCCATCCTATTAGACTCACTCCAGAGCCCAGAAGACCCAGCACCCACACTGTGGAGACTTCCAGCCTCCAAAACTGTAAGCCAAGTGAACTTTTTTCTTCACAAAATATCTGGCTTCAAGGATTTTGTTATAGCAGTAGAAAACAGGGTACTAAAACCAGGCAGCACATTGTCTTGTTTTCTGTTAGAACAAGTCCTTGGAGGCAGCAGAAGTAGTCAGCCCACCTTGGATCAGTCCTGTCCTTTCAGGAAGCACTTGTCCTTCTTGCTAAGGACCATGGTGTCAATGTTAAGCATCTCAGCATAATTTTTAAATTTTATTTGTTTTGTAATACTAGGGTTGGAATCCAGAGCTTTTGAACTAAACTACATGCCCAGGTCTTTTAATTTTTTTATTTCAAGATAGGATCTAAGTTACCTGGGCAGGACTCAAACTTGCAGTTCTTCTGCCTCAGCCTCAAAGTGCTGGGCTTACAAACCTGTACCACTGTGTCTTGCTCTAACATAATTTAATACCAAGTGCTTGCATTTTAGGCACAGACTACATTGGCCTTTTCTCCTCAGATTTATGATCAGCTGCCTGGTCATACTATAATGGCAGGAACTGGTATGGCTTGTACCGATCACTGTAGGGACTCACTCTCTCTGATTCATTTTGTGCCACCTGTCCCTAAAGCCTCTCCCAGAGCAAAATGGAAATTTAAACCACATAGTGGTTTTTCTTAGGTCTCAAACAAAGGGAAGCTGTTTGATCCCTGAGTTGGAAGCTTGTTTTTCCCTTCAAAACACTATGACTTGAAACAGATGAGGCATCTCCCTGATTTCCAGGGAGCTCAGAGCCACGTGTCTGCCCTTCTCACAGCTAAGTAACATACTGCCCTGCATGCCTGAGTAGTGATAGCACTCCCGGATACTTTGTATTGTCCTACCTCTTATATCTCCCTTATTATCTCGTCTGATGTATATAGTCTTATAACCTCTTTTTAAGGATAAGGTGAGTGTAGAATATGATTAAATAATAACAGCCAACATTGATTGAGTATTCTAGTGCCACAGACCATGTTAACTCATTCAGGGCTCCATAGCACCCCTTGCACAGGCACTGTTATTGCCATCCCCACTTTAAAAGGGGGAGGCTTGAGCCAGAGATTTAGCTCATTGTTTCCGGTGCCTGCCTAGCTAGCACGAGGTCCTGAGTTTGATCCCCAATAACCACATACAACAATACTGGGCATCAGTACTACACACTACAATGCTGGGTGTGATGGCTCATGCCTGTCATCCCAGCACTTGGGAGGCAGAGGCAGGAGGACTGCTGAGTTCAAGGCTTGCCTGAGTTACATAGTGAGCTCAGGGCCAGCCTGAACTACAAAGCGAGACTCTGTCTCAACAAAACAAAGAAAAAAATGGGGAGGCTGGGGGGACTAGAGAGTCTAAGCAGCTTGTCCAAGGTTGTACTAAGTGTAACTATAAGCCAGAATACAAGCCCTAGTGTCCTGGTCCCAGAAGCAAGCAAGAAGCATTCACCCATTCTGATAGCTGCTGGTGGATATGGAAACCCTGGACATCTAGGAAAACCTCATTTAGGTGTTGTTCAGTTATTTGGAACATCCTAAAGTACATATGTGGTTTAAAAGCATGTGCTCATGATTACGTGTACACTTCTATGTAGCATAAACGCTCTGTAAGGTATATAAGGAATTGCTATTGCAGTTATGTCTAGGAAACAGGGAAGAAGAAAAGGAAACTAGCTCTTTTTGTTTTTCTGTATCATTTGTATTTTAAATTTTAATCATACTTTTCAGGTGTGACAAGCACTGATGGCACTAAGTTCGGTCTCTCCCTCAGAAACATGTCTCAGATGCCCATTACTCATCTGTATAATTTAGCTCACTGCTTACTCCTTTGGAATTAAATATCCAAGAACAGACATCAGTGGAAAAAATTTTCTAAACCTAAGGAATACAGAGTAACCATGGAAATGTTCTGTGGATGTTCTTTCTTATTTGAATGTGAAAAATTTTGTTCCTCTGACCTTTATGAGATTCTGAGCAGTGTGAAACTTCTATTTTTAATGGGCCATAGCTACACAGAGGTAGCATCGGAGCTCTGGAGTCAGTGTCTGCAGCTGAAAGGGCAGGTGGGTGAAGACTGGGTTTTTGTTTGGGCAGTGGAGGTATAGGGCAGCCCTGTGCAGCCGAGACCGGATGCATTCTGACAGACACAGCGTTAGGCAGCTTTATTGTTTGGCTGACATCATACGGGGTCTTATCAAACCAAGAGGGTGCAGGTCAGTCACTACACGTCATCAACAGTTGTGTACACAGGGCACATACTAGGCTCTGTGAGCGAATGTGGCATGCTGCGTGCAATCAATTTTCATCTACAAGTCGAGGCAGAGTATAATCAATACCCGAACCAATAGCAAGGGCATTTCTTATCATTATCAAGTATTATGCACTATACACAATTTTATGTACCACACTTTTACATGCCTGGCCACACACTAGGTGCATTACATCAGCATCACCGCAAACACATGAGAATTTTGCTACAATGTTGGGATGGTTACAACATCACTGTGACAGGCATTTTTCAGCTCCATTATAATCTCTTAGGATAACCCCCATACGTTCATGTATAATTCACCAAAATGTCACCAGGCAGGCCGTAATGTATTTCATCTTGATCAGTTTTTGCTGAGAAAAAAAGGAAAAATGATTGCTACAAAATGATTGCAGCCTCAAGCAAAGAAGGGTGGGGTCGCCAGTGTGCAAAGCGGGAGCACAGACGGGGCGAGGACAGGACCACCACAGGCAGGGAGGCCATGCAATTGTGGACGAGTGGAGTTGCCAGTGGAGCTTGGCCAGGGCTCCTTTTGATAGCCTCTCTTGTCTCCATGTGATTAAAATTTGACACTATTTTCTGAGAATGAGGAGAAGAGAAGCCACTGGGACTGTGAGAAAAAGGGAGAAGGTGTGAAACAGTCCCGCAGGGCAGAGAAAATGAACAGATCAGGAAAACAGAGTGTGGGGACCCCCACTGGAGGCAGATGACCTCAAATTTGAAGCAAGACTAGCCAAACGAATTGTGTGCATTTCTACAACCATGTTTAGCCATGCCAGGGCAGGCCTGGCATGGGCAAGGGATGGGGAGTGACTATTACCAGAGCATGCAAATTTACCAGACTTTACTTAGCAAGGAGCAATGTTGTGAATAAGGCAGTCCCCAGAACCAAAACAGGTTCAAGCAACTACAGGGCTGCCATGTTGTGGGATAACATTTACAAACGGGAAAAAGGACAGACATACAGAAAGTGGAAATGAGGACCAGTTAAAGCTCAGTGCCTGCCTTGTATGACTCTGGTTTGAATAGTTGCCATCTCTAGCTGACTGATCATCAGCTGCTATGGTTAGCTGAGACTTAGTCATGTGCCATAAGAGTGGATTACAATTGGTTTACACATCACGTGAGATTATAGTTCACTACCTACAGAGAAAGCTTTAGGGAAAAATTAGAATATGTATGGTGTCAGCTTTGGGCCAAACTTAATGAGTAGGATATGCAAGTTTGATGCAGGACTCAGGTGTAATATCATAAAACATGACTCCTTGCTTCCCTTCTTAATGTAAGAAGTGTGATGGGAGATCGGCCAAAATAGGTGGAGTAGAAAGACTAGAGGAGAGGTGAGAGTTATCATTTAGGAACTAGAGCTCTGTGGGTCTATCATAGGTCTGTTTTACATTTGAGGACACTGGCAAAATAAACCTGATGTGATTGTTCCACGTACTAATGTTTGATCAAAGCTGTGAAGTAGGTGTCTTGTGCTGGCTCTGCACAGAGCTGTCTCCATGTGTCGTGTAAAAGGGCCCATGGGCTGGTTTTCTTTGTGCAGGGATTGTACCAACAAGGTAAGGATTCTGCCCTTTGAAAAATACCACCCTTCGCTCAGTGTTTCCTTTCATTTTAAGAGATTATTTCTTTATTGATATTAGGGCCCATGGATAAGTGATTCTGCATATATCAGCTGACAAAGGTGAGGTCAAGGCAATGGCTTTGGGGTGGAGTGACGGATGGGAATTGAGACAACTTGGACTGAGGGCTTGCTGGTTGCTATGGAGATGGCAGAGGTCAGGAATGCTGCATGTTCTAGAAAGGTTCAGAGCTTTCACAAAGCTATAAAACTTGCTCACACTTAAGCACAGATTTTTTGTTCAGTTTTTTACAGAATTTTTCTCAGAACACACAAATTTCCTTCGGAAGTAGCTTCCTTTTACACTGCGGGAAGATTGTACTTTGACTGGAATTTTACTAAGTTTTTCACCACTTCAGAAGACCAAGTCACACTGGCTGTGATATTTCAGTTACCAAGGCAACATGCAGTGTGAGTCCCCATTAAAATTGGTTGAGCTCACAGTGATTTCACCTATGTTTAGACAAATGTGTTTTTTAGCTCTCATGTCAAAAAGTCCGAAACAGAGGCAGTTTTTTTCAGTAGAACTTTGTGTCATCTCCTGACTATTTGACTGTGTTGCCTCATGTAGCTACACTGGAGGACTTTCAAGTTTAAAATACATTATTCTCTTTGACAGGTATTTACATGAGTCAAAACTGTCCTGTTTGTGACTTCATCTATGGTATCAGCTGTATGTCAGAGTTGTAGGACAGCGCACTTTGTGCTGGTTACCAGGGGGCGTGAGACCCGGAGTGGTGCAGAAGCCCTGCGTGAAAAGGAACCACAGAAGCGACAACTGTCACATTGGAGCTGAAATGCAGAGTGTTCTGAGGGCTATGAATGGGAACTGGAACAAAAGCGGGTCCTCCACTAGGGAAGAACCCTGCAAAGATGAACAAAGGGCCAGAATGTAGGGTTGAGGGTGCCATGGAAGCAATGAGGACAGAGTGAAAGGCTGGCACCCCAGGACACTAGAGGGCCGTCAGTGGCTCAAGGCCATTCAGTGAGAAGCCATTGGTAGGTCTAAACAGGAGAAAGCACCAAGTGTTACTATCAGTGAGAGTGCAGAATGTGGCTATAGCAGGTCCTCAGGCTGGAGCCCAAGATGAGCCGATGGTTTGGGGGTGTGTACAGGCAGTAGGGATGCTGAAATGCACATGGTCAGTCCGTGGGTGGTTCACGGAAACCAACTGCATGCCCTAGTTACACCTGCCTCTTTCCACTTGCTGCTACCTAACAGCATGGTAAATGCTCACAATAGTCTTCATTCCCCTTTTAAGAGATGGTGCAGAATTCCAGTGAAACAAAACGTGGTCGCAAGACCAACACCCCTGGAACCACGTGACGGTTCTACACAGCAGCACTGACATGCGAAGGCTCATGGTTGCTAAACCTCACAGCCAGCTGCACTAGTTCTCCCAGCATCGTTAATGTGGGCTCCATACCACAGGCTTTGGGGGCCGCATCCAAAATCCTCATTTTTTAATTGTCTCCAAGTAATTGTGATATTCTGCGCCCCACTCCTTCTGAAACTAGAAGGTCTTAAATAATACACTAGTAAATCTTTCCAAGTTGACCCCTTCCCTAGGGAATGATTGCTGAATTGCCACAGTCTGTCTTCTGGGAAAGGCAGCCTCTCGGCTCATGATGTACCAAACTTCCCCCTAGATGTTTCTTTCCCAGTGTTTGCTTCCCAGGGAGGTTTCAGTAGTGCTCAGTTGTCCAAAACTCCCAGGTGTCTTCACTGAAGACATCACCGCAGCCTCTGGTCCTCACCTCCCCTACCTCTGGGGACTAATTTCCAGCTGCCTCACAATGAGGAGCCTCGAAGAGCACACAGTTATCTTCAAT
>PVIC010015495.1:21266-35718 GCA_004025085.1 Thryonomys swinderianus
ACCAAGTCTGGTTTTCTTGGCACCAGCCATGGAGTCCCACATTTAATGATGGCTCATTTAATTGAAATTGTAACTGCTCTTTTAATCACAGCCACTCCAATGCAGCTCCATGTATAGGCTTCCTGCCTTATGACAGCTGAGATCAGCTTGCTCAGTGAGTCTGCTGTCTTGCCCATGAGAAGGGGACAGGCTACTAGTAATCTTCTACACAAGATCCTATCTAAGAAAGACTCACAGTCACTAAATGTTAATGCCAGCTGAGCAGTCGTTCCCACATTTTGTGCTGGAGTCATTAGTGTGAGGCATTTTGCCTAGAAAATCACCAGTACAAAGAAACGGTGATATTCTATGCAGTCACACATCACAGAAGGGTCCTGGTAAAGTATGTCTGAGCCACATTTCCACAGCTTAGGCTAAATGGAGAACTGTTTCTACCATTTGCCTTTCTACACACTGCATATAACTTCAGATTTTGTCTTCCTCTGTTTTACTAAACCCATTCATCATTTATATGGGGTCATGAATATTTGTTCCAAAAGGGAGGAAGGGAATAACCAGGTGCTGATAGGAAAGGCTGGCTTGCAGCCCAAATCTTCCATCTCTGCCAGGACAAATGAGTGCAAAAATATTGAGAAAACTGATCTAAGTCTGTGGGATCATAGACATATGTCACACATTTTTAAAAAGTATATTTTTCTGGATGTTGTGATATTTGTGGAATTTATCCCCTTTTACAATTGGTAATTTGTAACTTTTTTCAGTTTAAACATTTATGGGGTTTTTTGGTTTTTTTTGTTTGTTTGTTTTTTGTTTTGAGACAGGGTCTCACCTTGTAGTTCAGGCTGGCCCTGAGCTCACTATGTAACTCAGACAAGCCTTGAATTTAGCAATCCTCCTGCCTCTGCCTCCAGAGTGCTGGGATTACAGACTTGAGCCACCAAGCCCAGCATTTGTGGTACGTGGTACTGATTGCTGGTAGGCTGACTCACCATCCGGTATTGTATGTTGCTACTAAAATTTACAGAGGATTCCAATTCCCATCCCTGCCTCTACCACTTGTCCCTCTCCAATTGTTTTTTTTTCTGTACTTCTTTTTGCAAAACTAAAAGTATATACACATTTTTTTTTTTGAGACAGGGTCTCTCTTTGTAGTTCAGGCTGGCCCTGAGCTCACTATGTAGCCCAGGCAAGCATCGAACTCAGCAACCCTCCTGTCTTTGCCTCCCAAAGTGCTAGGATTACAGGCATGAGCCACCGCGCCCGGCTATACACATTAATTTTTTTTTTTTTTGAGACAGGGTCTCGCTTTGTAGTTCAGGCTGGCTCTGAGCTCACTATGTAGCCTAGGCAAGCTTTGAACTCAGCAACCCTCCTGCCTCTGCCTCCCGAGTGCTGGGATTACAGGCGTGAGCCACCACGCCCAGCACTGTGGTATGCAGTATTGATTGTTGGTGGGCGTGAGTCTCCATGCCCAGCATTGTATGTGGTTACCGGGGATCGAACTCAGGACCTTGCGCTTGCGAGGCAGGCACCGGAACCACTGAGCTAACTCTCCGGCCCTATACACATTAATTTTTACCGTTATACCAAACGCAGCATGCTTTTAAGTAGTATTGTTATGCAGAAAAGTAGTCGAACCCATTATTTTAAAATTTTGTTTTCTGAATTTGAATGTCACTTGTCTTTTTCCATAAAATTAGCCCATATTTTCTTCTAGTACTTTCTCTTTTAAAATTTTGATATACATTGTGAAGTATGTACCCACTTTTCTGTATGTTCCAATGTGCTATCAAATGCCCCAACACCCTCTGTTGAAAGACCACACCCCACCACCACCATCTGGGACTGGAAGGCTGATTCACAAATACACTAACCCTAAGACTGGTGTACTTGGTTCCTGTCTTGGAATTGCTGAGCTCGCTATGCTGTTACTTTGATTCCTATTCATGCAATACCACAGTTTTATTTTTTTATGGTACCAGAGATTGAACTCAGGCCCTGTGCTTCCAAAGTAGGCACAGTACCACTTGAGCTAATCCCCGGCCCCACCACATAGTTTTACTATCCATATGGCTACTTCCTCCCTTCCCTCTCCAGGTCTTGCTTCTCAAAGGCAATTTCAACTGAGCCTCGTGCCTTCCTACAGGATTGTGGCCTCTGTGACAGCGCCTGTTGTAGTGCCCGGAGAACCGAGCCGGCCCAGGTGTATTCCAGCCCTTTACTAGGGAGGAATGCTGCTTAACTCAAATTCTGACGGCCTCTCAGATGCACCTACAAGCAGACTGCAGGTCTCTACACGGTGCCACCCAGCTAAGCACTCCTGGAGCCTCACGCCAGCCCCTGTTGGTCCCTTATGACACTGCCAAGCCTGCAGAGCTTATAACAGTGGCCAGAACACCGAGGCTCTTAGAAAATCTGTCTCAAGAACGAGATGTCACATCCGACAGTGACATGACAGTGGCTAAAATCCAGGCAATGCCTCGATCACTTTTAATCCTAGCATCGGAGGGCCTCAACGCATATCTATTTCTTTTCTTTTTCTTTTTTTTTTTTTTTTTTTTTGAGACAGGGTCTCGCTTTGTAGTTCAGGTTGGCACTGAGCTCACTATGTAGCCCAGGCAAGCCTTGAACTCAGCAATCCTCCTGTCTCTGCCTCCGGAGTGCTGGGATTACAGGCGCGAGCCACCACGCCCGGCACTGTGGTATGTGGTATTGATTGTTGGTGGGCGTGAGTCTCCACGCCCAGCATTGTATGTGGTTTCCGGGGATCGAACTCATGACCTTGCGCTTGCGAGGCAGCCGCCGGAACCACTGAGCTAACCCTCCGGCCCGCACATCTATTTCTGACTTCCTCATCAGGCAGGCCGAGACGTCTCCGTAGATTCAGGCTGATGGCCAGGGTAGTCGTGTCACCACCCAGACAACCCCGCCTGTTCCCAGACCCGGCCTTGCCCGAGTAAGGCCGCGCGGGGAGAGCAGAGGACGCAGGTCACACAAACTCCCCGGATGCAGGAGTAGGCAATCTCGCGCATGCACATGGCATTGGGGAGGGGTCAGTGCAGTTGAAGAGTTGGCACAGGCGCAGTGCAGAGCCCTTGCTTCCTCCTTGGCTCCGCCCAGTTTGTGTTTGAGGGCAGGGCGAAGGGTTGGCTGGGAAAAGAGGCGGGCCTGCAGCTGCGCGTGTGCGCAGAAAGAAGTTGAGCGGGGTTGGGGGACGCGGCTGGGTTGGCTCGGGAGATCCGCTGGCGAGATGGAGGCGAGTGAGGCTGGGTCCCGGGTCTAAGGCGGGGCCGCGGTCTCTGGACCTGGAGGGCTTGCTTCTGCCGCGGGTGCTTGGCCTGCGAGAGTTACGCCGTGGTTTAGAGGCCGCGCCAGTGGAGACCCGCGCAGGCGCAGTGTGGGAGAGCGGGCGTGGTTCCTCCCGAGCGCCGGGTGTCCCCGCGCCCCAAATCTCGGTCCTGGGGCCGGAGAGTTTGTCCTTGAGGTGAGTCTCCTCTGGAGCTTCTGAAGGACATGGCAGATCTCAGATGACATAACTGGCTTCCTACTAACTTCCTAGTAAGCACCTGGGCCCGGTGTGTCTGGGAACTGCCTTGTGAACCACGGTGTTCCTGGTGTGTTGACCTGCCCGAGGGCTTAGTGGCTGTCTTCGGCGCCAGCTCTGGTGCTCAAGTTGGCTGTCTTCTTTTTGGGCTCCCTGGGCTCCGTAGCTCAGCACTACAATCCTGTCAGCGTTAATTTCTCGAAATGAATGCAGTCAGGATCCCCTAGTTTTATGTTGTCTTCCTTCCTCCTCTCTCCTTGCACTTTGCTAATGGAATCTGACAGAAGTCCAAAGAAAGTGAAAGAAGTGGCTTTTCTGAACAAACATCTGTGACAATGAAATTTTGTTACTTGTCCATTTACCTAGACCTCCCTGATCTCGCTGTGGTCAGGAGTTTTGAACCCACATTCTCCACTAGGGCGGGTGGGAAGTGGAGATGGTGTTCCCTCACTTAGAGAGAGAGAGAGAGGAGAGCTACAGTTACAGCCAGGAGCCACGCCTTTCAGTGACAGCAGAAAGGCCAGGGGTGCCCCTTTTCCAGTCTCTGTTTACAGGTGACCCTTCCTTCAGAGGCCTTCCTGGCCACCTGTTGGAATCTGGTCAGTTCCTTCCGCACAGCTCAGCAGGCGGAAGTCACAGAGGTGGGGTGGAGCCCGCCTGTCCCGGGTCTTTTCAGCAGCGGCACTCCCTGAGCTCATTTTCCAAGCCAAGGATGAGCTCCACTAGAGTGCTCTGGCCAAGCCACATACACTCACACTTGTACGGCTGGCTTCTGGATCTGAGCACCTGCTTCAACATTTGTGTTGTGCCACTGGCTCCTGGTCAGTTTGAGCCCCTTGGCATGGCAGTATATCTTTCAAAACACCAGGCCTCGCCTTAGCTAGAAAGACCTGAGTAGACACAGGTGAAGGTGTGAGTCCCCACCTTGTAGTGTTTAGTGAACACCAGCTGTTAAGAGATCCTCCCAGGTATCTCCAGTCTCCTTGCCTGACCTTGAAACTCTATCAGTTTAACCTTAGGCTTCCTCCTCACCTCTCTCCATCCATGGTTTTGAGATGCTCAGAATATCAGTCTGTTTGCTTTGAGGGCTTTTCTTATTTTGGTCCCTGCCTGGGGAGGTATTTCCTAAATCCCACTCCATCGTGACTGACTCTTCCCCTCCCATAGGGGATGGTCAGTGTCCCCTCCTCTAGGGAACATCTCTGTCCACCCTGTGGAGTGCGGGTCCCCTTTAACTGTAGACCAGCAGCCACAGATTGTCTCTAGACAGATGAAGAGTATATATACTTACTGGCTGCCTTCTTCACTGTAACAGATGACTGGAGTTCACTGTGCTTCCATTTTGCCTGATAGAGTAATTTACATGTAGGTACTTAAATATGCAAATGAATCACTCTAAGTCCTTAATAAAGGGAATGCCGAGAAACCAAGTCAGAACCTTGGCTGACCTGGACATCATATCCTGGTTTTTACCCTGAGACTAGCTCCTGTTTCTGGGGAGGGAGGAAGAATGGAACAGGGGCTGTGGATCTATTGACACTTTCTCAGAAGTGAGCCCAGAGCAGCTTGTCTGGCATTCCGCCCTTCCCATTCACCTTCGTGCCCGCTGTACTGGGCTTTCACTCAGCCCTGCTCTTCTAGGACCCCAATGCAGACACCAAGTGGAATGACATCTTATGCAAAAAGGGCATCCTGTCTCCAAAGGAGAGTCTCAAAGATCTGGAAGAGGAGGCGGTGCAGGAGGAGCAGAGGGCTCTCTAGCAGTCAGTGGGTGAGCTTCTGGACTTGCTTTGTTCCACGGCTGTTTGGGTCTGAAAATGACTTTCTAGACCATCAGATCCTGTGGTAGAAGGATTTGCTGAGCACTGCTCTTATTGATGGCCTTCCCCTATTAGTTTGGGTCAGTACGATGTGGGTGGGAGAAAGAGGGGTCAGATGGGCCCACAAGATGTGCTGAGGTCAGAGGAGTTCGAGACAGGTGGGACAAGGATGACCACTTGGCTGGGGAAGGGAAAGGCCTTGGAGGGAGATGGGGACCCTACCCCAGACCTGTCACCTTAAATTGCTGTTAGACAAGTTGAGATGCCAACAGGCACTGGATCCATTTTTCTCCAGTTTCCGAAGTCAGCAGAAGGTGTAATTCTGGGAGTTCTCAGCACAGTATTTAAAGCCATGAAATCAGATTCAGTCATCAGGGGAGCAGATACAAAGGAAAGGAGTCAAAGGACTGAGCCTTGTTGGCCATAATGGTGCACACCTGTAATCCTAGCACTCAGGAGCCTGAGGCAGGATGAATGAGTCTGAGACCAGCCTGGGCTACATAGAGAGTTCCAGGCTAGTCTGGACTATAAGGAGACACTGTCTCAAAAAGCAAACAAATGAAACAGCCAGTCCTTGGGGAATTTTTATCACCAAGGGGTTCATTGGGTAGGACAAAGGGACATAGGATAGGAGGGGAAGGGGTATTTGGAAGCTGGAGAACTGTCTTCAAAAAGGAGGCAGTGTTTGGGTCAGAAGCTCCCTGGCATCAAGAACGGGGGTCATTGTTGACCTTGATCAGAGTGCAGAGGGGGCAGGGCAGAGCCTGACTCCAATATCAAGAACCAAGAGTATTGACAACAGTAGAATCTGTGTCCTGTGACACAGATTTTTAGCATTAGATGACATGAAACACTTCCTAAGGAAAGATCCAGAAGTGGGTGATCCCATTACTCCAGCATCTGTGCTGGGAGAGGCTTCATCGCCACCCCATTTCCTCTGTGGGCAAGAGAGATGTCTTGTACTTCCAGCCCACAACTAGATGTACTTGATCTGATCAGATATCTGGCAAATGCAAGAGGTGTGATTAAAAAAAATACAGTGCTAGTTTTTGTTTTAATTTATTACAGTAAAAGACACTGCCATTAATCCCTCTCAAAATCCTCCCCTCACTTTCAACACACCACTTCCATGGTTTCCACTGTTTTCTGAAGTGATTCCGGAAGTTCTCTTTCGTGAGTGACTTCAGTTCCTATCATGGCTGCCTTGATATCCTGAACTTCAAAACGTGACCTTTCATGATCTTCTTGACTTTGGGGAAGAGCCAGAAGTCTTTGGGTGCTAAATCTGGTGTGAGTAAGATGGATGAGGACCAAAAAGCGTCATGTTTTTCCAAGCTGCCCCTGGGTTAGCTGGCACTTGGCAGCAGTGTTCACTGGATTCTTTTCACACCTTATGCATGAGAGAAGACTTGGAAAACTGCTCCAGGAGGTGGCAGGAACAAGGACAAGTGTTCAGAAGGAGAGTTAGGATTTTGAAGGGGATTGATGACAATGTGTCTTTTGCCTTAATAATGCTTTTTTAGTTAGACATACCATTTTTCATCATTCTTTATAACTCTTTATTTTATAAACCTGGGAAACTTATTACCTCATTACAATGTTGAGGAAGCGTGGGAATCGCGAAGAGAACGTAACTAGAACCTTTGCATTAGGTTCTAGTCTCTTGTGAATCCGATGGCACATGGTGAAATAATTAATAATTAGGCACAAATGAGACTTAGAGAAGAAGCTGAGCTTGGGGCTGATCTATACTACTCTGGGTAGCCAAGATCCCAACCCCAGCCTGCTACACCTTTTATTCCCACAGGCCCAAACTGGCTACACCTTTCATTGCATACATTCCAAAAGATTCAGCAGGGCTTGGCAGACACAAACAATAGTCCCAGAGAAGTTATGTAGATGAATATTCCTCAGGGCAGGGCAGACACCAGCAGTGGAGAAGTCAATGCAGATTCTGGCAGAAGTTCTGCCCTGAAACATCACAGCCTGTGGGACCGTCAAAGTCCTTGTTGCTACCAGGGGTAAAGGCCAGCCAGTTAAGTGCAAAGTCCGTTTTCAGGCTGGAAGGCCTGGTCGCAGTTTGGACCATGTAGTTATTTCTCCCAAACAGGATTGTTCCAACAAGGAGGTATGGTGGTCAAGCCAGCACATACAAGACTCTTTGAAACACCCTCAACTTTTTATTACTAGTGAAACATGTTAATGTTGGTTTGAGTGTTGCATGCATATCTTTAAGAGAAAAGAGAAGAGGAAAACCAGAAAGTTGTTTGTTAATCTTCTAAATTTTTTCTTTTGGCCAGTTTAACTATATTTAGTGAAAACGTATGAAGATATGACTTTGGAAGTCATATCTTTGAAAATGAAGATGAATTCAATGAGGAGGATGAGCGGGCTATTGAAATGTACAGGTTAGTGTCACCCAGAGGGGTGCCCCAGGGTTTTCCAGGGTAATAACACGTGTCCTGAGAAATTAATTTTCTGGCTGAGGTAACATTTGGAAAGGACTGTCACTGAGCAGTAGTACCGCAGATTTCAGTGGAGTGGTCTTAAGACTTTTGCCAAGAGGTAAATAAATAAGACTAGAAGTTGAGCAAGCGTTGCCTTCTAAGAGGTGTGTGTACATGTGTGCATGTCTGCATGTGTATGCTTACATGGGTGTAAGGTGTTCCTTCTTTGGCAGGTGGCAGAGACTGGCTGAGTGGAAGCCAACTCAGCTGAAAAATAAATTTGGAGAAGTTTTGGAGATCTCCAGAAAGGATTATGTTCAGGAAGTAACCAAAGCCGGTGAGGGCTTGTAGGTGGTCTTGCACCTTTACAAGCAAGGGTGAGCTTCTCTTCTACAGCCTACAAAGCTCCTCCTTTAAGTTCTGTATGGAGCCTATCAAGCGTAATCCAGATCTGAGAGTTTCTCTTCACACATGTATCTGTGAATTACATGGATAGCATTGTAAAAGCAGAAAATAAAAACTTAGTTTTCTTCTGTTAAAGATTCTGAGTCACTCATCTCTCATGGGCTTGACCAACCTCTCAGCTTGTCTGGGCTGCATTGACTGAAGAGGAATTGTCCTGGCCACATATATAATGTAGCTAATGTATATGGCTAACAACTTCATTTTTAAAAATATATTATAACATTAAAAAAGGAGAGAGTGTGTAAGCCAGAGGTTGGACACATTTGCAAGACACTCTGGCAGTTCAGAGTTCCAAGCAGTTGTTGCTGCTGTAGGTGCCAAGTATGAGCTTAGTACTTCAGTTTCCGATGCTTTGGAGCCCAGCATCCCCAGCCCAGCATCCTTCTTTTGGCATCCAGGGCTTGTTTAGCAATTTCTTCAAAGCGCGGGCTGCTTTCCAACCATTTTCACAATTCTGGGTTGTCAGTGTGTTCCACACGGTTATCTGTTACATCAAAGCTATCCTTGTGGGTCACTGTTGGATTTGGTTAAATGACACTTTGCATTTTCAGATTTTCACATTCGATAGTTTTTTGTGTTTTTTTTTTTTGAGACAGTGTCTCGCTGTGTAGTTCAGGCTGGCCCTGAGCTCACTATGTAGCCCAGGCAGGCCTAGAACCCAGCAATCCTCCTACCTCTGCCTACCTCTGCCTCCCGAGTACTGGGATTACAGGCGTGAGCCACCACACCCGGCACTGTGGTATGTGGTACTGATGGCTGGTGGGCACAGATTGATCCAGGGACCTTGCACATGTGGTCAGGCACCAGAACCACTGAGCTAAATCCCTGGCCCCAGTATAGTTTTTTATCTTTCTAGGCCCCAGGTGGCAAGGTTATGGTACATATGTTCAGAACAAAAGATGTTCATCTTTGAATTGCTTTTTAAATTAAAAGCTTGAGTTTAAATGCCATGCCAGCACTGTGAGAAGGGTACCCAGAACTCCTCACCACCGGAGGCTGCACTTGGGCAGCCATGGGAGGCCTCACAGCAGGTTGCAGGGCATCTGGGCTTCGTTCTGGAAACATTGGGTCACAGCTGCTCCTCTCTCCATTTCTGTAGGATTCCCCTCTGTGTCCAGATAAATCAACACTTAAGCGGACTCACCAGGAAGTTTCCTGATGTCAAATTTATCAAGGCCATTTCAACCACCTGCATTCCCAATTACCCAGACAGGAAGCTGCCCACAGTATTCGTCTACCTCGAAGGGGACATCAAGGCTCAGTTCATCGGTCCACTGGTGTTCAGGGGCATGCACCTGAAGAGAGACGGTGTGGGCTCTGGGGAAGAGCATGCTTCCGGCTCCCAGCTGTGTGTTGGGGTGCTGTGTCCTGCCCACCTTCACCTGTGTGGGTGGCATTGAACAGGAAGAAGCACATTGAATCTCTTCTCTGGGATGATGCATGAGTTAATGTCTTCAGTTGTAGCTCAAGATCACAGCCTTTGTTTTATTTTCATTTAATTTGCATCTTGTTAGTGACGCCAGCTTAGGTGTGGGTCTGAGTTGAGCATCATAAGAGGTTTTACATTTGGTATTATTTCCCTCTGCTTCTCATTTGGGAAATGTTTTTTATTCTTCCCACCTGTTACATAGTGAGGTACCAAAGTATCTATGCACATATGAAAGGGAATCTGAGGCCAGAGATGTTCCTGCTGAGTACATCTTTTATCTGTACACCAACTACACTGTTCTTCATAGTGTGTGGGTTTTTTTGTTTGTTTTTTGTTTTTTGGGGTTTTTTTTGCTTTTGAGACAGGGTCTCGCTTTGTAGTTCAGGCTGGCCCTGAGCTCACTATGGTGCCCAGGCAAGCCACCGTGAACTCAGCAATCCTCCTGTCTCTGCCTCCCGAGTGCTGGGATTACAGGCGTGAGCCACCACGCCCAGCCTTCATAGTGTATTTTTAAACTTAATACATTATACATTATACACTAAGATGCCCACCAGGGAAAGGACACACACATGAGATAGTCATGTATCATTCCACTGTTCAGAGTAGTAGGTATCTGTTCAGAGTATCAAAATTATTGATAGCTAGTTTTGACCATTTTTGGTCAGATTAGAAGGTATAGTTTGAATCCATTTTCTGTGGCTATAACAAAAAATCACCAGAGAGCTGAGTGCTTTGTGATGGTAGGAAGTACTGGCTCATACAGCCTGCTCCAGGTTCTAGTGACACCTCCTGGTGTGTCACATTGGAGTGAAGGAAAGCTAAGTGCTTGCGCCAGAAGAGACGGGGAGGCGCCAGGCTCACTTTACAGCACCCACTCCTGGGCACCATCCGTTCCCTTGAGAGCCAGTCTAGTCCTGGGAGATAGACTCCCGCTGCAGAGATAGCAGTCAGCATCTGCTCCATGGCCACATGCATTGGTGTCTGGAGTCTTTATTTCTAGAAAGTCTTGAGGGCTAGTGAACTTGTATTTACACACACTTGTATGTATGGATATATAACTTACATTTACACACACTTGTATTTGTGGAATCAGGAATCAGAAATTTTTTTTTTTTTTGAGACAGGGTCTCAACTTTATAATTCAAGGTGGCCAGGCTGGCCCTGAGCTCACTGTGAGGCCAAGCAAGCCTAAAACTAAGCAATCCTCCTGCCTCTCTGCCTCCCGAGTGCTCTGTCCCCTGCCCCCGTCCCTGCCCCATTTTGGGATTACAGGTGTGAGCCACCAAGCCTGGCACTGTGGTATGTGCTACTGATTGCTGGTGGGCATGAGTCACCATGGCTGGTATTGTTGTATGTGGTTACCGGATTGGACCAGAGACTTTGGGCTTCCTAGGCAAGCACTGGAGCTATGGAGCTAAATCTTTGGCCCAGAAATCTTATTTTTTTGAGAGAAACTTGTTGACTTTGGTCACAACAGCTGGTGTACTAAAGCTGAAAATACCAGGGAAACATTCATCTCCCTGATGTAACTGACAAAAAAAAAAAGTATATGTTGAGGGCATATAGTCTGACGATTTGGTTTAGAGGCACAGTCTGAAACATTAGTTGACTCTTTTCTTTTTTCCTCTGGTGAGAATCTTAGGATGTACATTACAAACAAGTTTCCAGCCTTGTTGATAATGATGATCACTTTGCTTTATATTCAGTCCCCAGAGCTTACTCATTTTGCACCTGAAATGTGGACCCTTTGACTTTTGTCTTTCATTCACCCTGGCCCCAGATACCTACTGCTCTCCTCGCTGCTTCATGGAGCACTTAGTAGGACTTCAGAAATCTTGGCTGGTGTTAGTGGAAGTACCTGTTAGCACAGACCTGCCTCTAAGCCAGATTTTTTCTTGGGGTATCCTTTGGTGATGCCTGGGTTTTTCAGTGAAAAAAGATGCATCCTTGACTTTGTTTCAGAAGGTCCTACTCTGTGTACAGTTTCACCGATTCTAAGAGGGTGAAATACAGGAACTGAATCTTTGGTGTCTGATCGATTAGTTTCCGGTAGTTTGTTTTAAATTATTTAGTGTTACTTGGAACAAATGCCTTACCTCTAGGGTTTCCTTTGAGAAACAGGTTTCCTTTGAGCCTAATGGCTGGTATATGAATGAACTCGGAGCTGTAGTTTCCTTTACTGATCTAAGATGAGATTCAGTGATGCAGTTGCCATATGACCTGCAGACATGATTTCCCCTAAACTTTTCTCACCTGTTTCTTTCCTGCAAAATTGTCTAAGCTGGGAAACTAGTAGAAAAGGGAAAGCTCTATTATTTGCATCTTATTGTAGTTCCCTCCCTTCCCAGGGTCTCACTTTGTAGTTCAGGCTGGCCCTGAGCTCACTGTGTAGCTCAAGCAAGCCTCGAACTCAGTAATCCTCCTGCCTCTGCCTCCCAAGTGCTGGGATTACAGGTGTGAAACAGGCACTGTGGTGTGTGGTACTGATTGCTGGTGGGCATGAGTCACCACACCCAGTATTGTATGTGGTTATTGGGGATTGAACCAGGAACCTTGGAGTTGCTAGGCAGGTGCTGGAACTACTGAGCTAAATCTCTGGCCCTATTGTAGTTTCCTTACAGGTTCAAGCTTATGTAATCTCATTGGATCTCATCTGAAAAAGTTTTTTTTAATTTTCCTTCTTAAAGATCCAGATTTTCCCCTCTGCCTTTTTCAGTAATGTAACATTATGGCACTAAGACTGTCACCAAGTTTTGGCTATCAGGTTTTCTGTTTAAAAAGAAATGTGGCCTGAGGTCTGAGAAAGACCTGGGCTGCCATGCTTTGTGTAATGCTCTGTCCTTTGCTCACAGAGTTGGAGTGGAAGCTGTCTGAGTCAGGAGCCGTCAAGACTGACCTGGAGGAGAACCCCAGGAAGCCCCTGAAGGATGTGCTGCTGTCCTCAGTGCAGGGCTCCGTCCCCATGAGGAGCGGGGACAGCGACTCTGAGGGCGACTGAGGCCATAGCGCCAGACCTGTTGAACTTTCTTGATGTAACAAGACATCTGAATTTTTTTAAAGGCAAAGCAAGAACGAGTCCTTTTGGTTTTTAACCTTTTTATAATTATGCTTCACATCTCAGACAAGACATTTCAGAAATAATCATTGCTGGGAATTGTATTAAACTTCTTGGAACTCTCTTCTTAATGCCATTTCTTTAAAAAAAATTAACTCCTTTATTGGTAAACCAAATGTCTATATTTTCCCATGTATGTTCTAATTAAACTATGAAATCATACGCTTTTTTTTTTTTTGAGACAGAGTCCTGCTTTGTAGTTCAGGCTGGCCCTGAGCTCACTATGTATCCCATGCAAGCCTTGAACTCAGCAATCCTCCCGCCTCTGCCTCCCAAGTGCTGGGATTACAGGTGTGAGCCACCACGCCCGGCACTGTAGTGTGTAGTACTGATTGCTGGTGGGTGTGAGTCACCATGCCTTGTGTTATATGTGGAACCAGGGACCTTGCCCTTGCTGGGCAGACACCAGAACCACTGGGCAAAATCTCTGGCCTCACTATTTTTTTTCATTACTTAGTAAACTTTATTGGTACATTATATACACAGCTCACAACACACACAACATTGGGGAATTTGTACCAACATGTGACACAGGTCATTTCTCATTTCTACCCACACCCCTGCCCACCCACCCCTTTTCCACCCCCTATATACATACTCTTTTAATTTTTTCTGAATCATATTTATTCCTTCCCCTCATTACATTCCCACACCAAATTCCTTTTGGAAATTTCCCATTCTACAAAAACTATCATACGGGCTGGAGATTTAGCTCAGTGGTTCCAGCACCTGCCTCGCAAGCGCAAGGCCCTGAGTTCAATCCCAGTAACCATATACAATGCTGGGTGTGGTGACTCACACCCACCAGTCATCAATACCACATACCACAGTGCCGGGCTTGGGGGCTCTTGCCTGTAATCCCAGCACTTGGGAGGCAGAGACAGGAGGATTGCTGAGTTCCAGGCTTCCTGGGCTTCATAGTGAGCTCAGGGCCAGCCTGAACTACAAAGTGAGACCCTGTCTCAAAAAAAAAAAACTCATACATTCTAGAGCTCCTTTACTCTACAGGTGCTCATATCAAAGAAAATATCTGGTATTTGCATATCTGTGTTCTATTTATTTCATTTATTAGTGTGTCCTCCAGGTCTCCATTGTACACAAATGAATGAGTCTTACCATTCTTTATGGCAGAGTAATACTCCATTTTTTAAAAACCCACGTCTTTATCCAGTCTCCAGTTTATGGGCATTTGGGTTGTTTCCAAGATTGGGCTATCACAAACTGAGCTGCTAGGAACAAGGGTGTACATCTATCTTTCCAATGTGGTTTTTTAAATAACTTTGAGCATATTCCTATCACTATTTTTTGACACCTTAACTACTGTAGGTAGAGGTTTAAAAATTTGAATATTGGGACAAGCCTTACACTAACATTTTTGATTTATAAAGTTAGCAACAGAATTATCAACTCAATATGTAAGAATGCTCCATAGGGAAAGCATGTCAGTATTTATGTTGTTTAGAAGAAATGGACAAGTTTTGTGGGGGGAAAGAACTCTATTTCATTAAGGTCATAACTGACAGATTTTAATTTATCACCATTTTTCTTTAAGTGATTTTGTTGTTAAAAGTAATGTTGAGAGATCAGTTCCATTTTGACTTCTATAAATGGCCACTTTACAATCTTTTTTTT
>PVIC010015496.1:5443-35232 GCA_004025085.1 Thryonomys swinderianus
CAGGCTGGCCCTGAGCTCACTATGGTGCCCAGGCAAGCCGCCGCGAACTCAGCAATCCTCCCGTCTCTGCCTCCCGAGTGCTGGGATTACAGGCGTGAGCCACCACGCCCAGCATTATATGTGGTAACCGGGGATCGAACTCAGGTCCTTATGCTTGCGAGGCAGGCGCCGGAACCACTGAGCTAATCCTCCGGCCCTGCTGAAATTATTTTTAATAGCTGAAATAAAGGGTTAGTGTTGAGGAATTTTGAAAGAATATTTGTAGAGGTAGCAAAAAGGATGTAGAGGGAAGGAAGGGTAATTAGAGAATTAGAGGGAAAATGTGAGGTTGTCAGAACTTGTTAATGTATTTGTGGTTAGTTTTGGTTGGATACTGCAAATACAATTCTGTTAAAAGTTTCCCTGACATGGCTATCATACCATTCAAGTTAAAGCATCAGTGAATTCTTATTCTCTGTAATACTTGTAACCCTCCCCATCTCTCTCCAGAGAAAAGCAGGAAGGCTAGAGGATAGGTGAAATGAGGAAGAACAAAAAATAGAATACAAAGGAAAGGTTAAAAAGTGCAAAGAAAAGAAAGACTAGACAGCAGAAAGAGTTAAAAAAAAAACTTGAAAAATTGATAAAGAAACAAAAACCAAAGGAAACAGAAAGAAAAATGAAGAATCCAAAACAGACACACAAGCAAAAAAAAATCCACATAATTAAAAAAATAAGCAAACATTGGGCCGGAGGGTTAGCTCAGTGGTTCCAGCGCCTGCCTCGCAAGCGCAAGGTCCTGAGTTCAATCCCCGGCAACCACATATAATGCTGGGCGTGGAGACTCACACCCACAATCAACACCGCATACCACAATGTCGGGCGTGGTGGCTCACACCTGTAATCCCAGCACTCAGGAGGCAGAGACAAGAGGATTGCTGAGTTCGCGGCGGCTTGCCTGGGCTCCATATTGAGCTCAGGGCCAGCCTGAACTACAAAGCGAGACCCTGTCTCAAGAAAAAATAAATAAAAATAAATAAATAAATAAACAAACAAACAAATAAATAAACAAAACACCAGTCTGCTATATCACATAAAACCAGTATCTACACAGTTCCCTTCCCATTGCAGCCTTAGTCTACTCGTACGGAGCCAAATCATTTTCCCTCCTGCCTGGTGTTTCTTAACTGCCCGTTTTGGGATGGTGAGAGCTGTTGGTTTATCTGGACCCTTCTCCTGAAACCAAGGCACACTTTGAGTGTAATTAACTGCAGATCTTTTCTCTGTCCCAATCCAACCAGTTCAGTTAATCTGGAAAGGGGAGGAGGTCAAATGGTTTTTTCCCTGACACCTGGATTTTCACTGATTTCTACCAATATCCTCTCATGCCTTCTGGCTTTATTGCCAGGCCATTCCAAAACAGTCTCCATGTTCTCCCATGGGTAGAATTCCTTTGCCCCAGGTGACAGTCTCTGTTCCTTCAAGGTCCTGACTGTCCTTGACTCAAGAGTTCCACTTTCTAACCCACAGAACTTGGTACAATCCAGAAGTTCAACATAGGATCCCCTATCCCCTTGTGTGAGGTGGGTCTTGGTTGGATTTCCTACTGTTTCTTTTCAGTGTTGGAGAAAATGGTAGCAAAGTGCTCACTCTGGACTAGCTCTGCTGAATCTCTCCCTTCTCTGATGGTTCATAATGTGTGACTTGAGTCCCAGCCAGTGGGTTCAGTGCTCAGTATAGTTTATAGGGTTTGCCCTTTCTCAGCCTCAGGAAGGTAGTTTCTTTTGTTAGCTTTGGGTGACAGGTAATTGGTAGGATGCTGCTGGGACACAGTTTTCTCTAGTGTTCGGGAAGACAATGAGGGGTTGCCTGTTGCTGTCTCTCCTTTCTTGGGTGCCATTCATGGTTTCCCTGGGGTGCCAACTACAATTTACTTCTAGGCCAGTTTTCTCTTCCAGGTGGGAGGGAGCATATGTATGGAACCTATCCCAGAAATCTGTCCTCGACAGTGCTTGTTCCTTCCCTTAGAGTGTTATACCCACTCCTAAGATGTTGAACTTCCCAGGCAAAGGGTGCAAGGAGGCAGGATCAAAGGTGGCACTACTTCTCTTCTTCAACATCCTACCTATTGGGTTTGATCTAGGTCGCTTTCGGATTGATTTTCTCTACCTGGTTGTGACTGTCTCTCCCTTTTCGAATATCTGAGGCCTTAGAGTTTCTTCAGTGTCTTCCCTTCTCTAAATGGTTATATTGAATCTCCTAATTAGATTCTTACTTAAAATCTATCCACATTCTGGTGAAATTTTAACTTTTTTACCAAATGCAACTGTTTGGTGGATGAACAAATAATATAGTTTGCTGTATAATTTCCTTTTTATTATCATATTTCTGAATTCTAGTTAAGAGGATAAAAAGATACCTAACAATAATCAAATAATCAAATATTTGACTTAGACAAGGAATTTTAGAACTTGTCTTTCTAAAACTCTTCAATATCCATGAAATTAAGACTCAGATAAGTAAAATGTAAGTAATTCTTTCATGAAGAGACTGTTCAGACAATAAAAAAGAAAAGAACTGATGCAGGAATCAAGACCTCTCCAATAGCAACTCAATCAATACCACCTCCAATAACACCTTTACCATATAGCAAAACTGCCATTTAGTGGCACATGTGATATTCCACTACTCTGAAATATGAGCATAGCTCTAAGAATTATAAAATATTCTGGAGAAATATACAAAATAAAGCAACTGGGAGGAAGCAGATACTATATAAGGAAAAGAAAGACCTAAAATTATCTTTAATATCATCATATGAGATGTTAATATAGGTGAATTAGAACTCCTAACCTGGTAGATGTCAAATTTGCCAAGTTTGTGTCCCTTGAAATCAGAGAATTAATTCCAAAGGTCAAAGGTATAGCTATCAGAGACAGGAGAGTTCCTGAGTGTGTTACCACCAAGGCTCTTTGTCAGGGAAATCTGTACAACAAAGTCACAATGTGGGTGGAATGTGGGTTAAGCTACCACCACCCTATAGGAAAACAAGTATAGCCATTTAGCTAATACCAATCCAACAGGGACTCAGGTAGTAAGGGACTCGTAGTAAGACTATGTGGTTGACATTATTAACCTCGGCCTACTAATGCCTTTTTTTCTTTTAAACTCTGTGAAAATGACTAGGGCCATCTTTCCCAGACAAATGTAGCTTTCCTTTCCCAAATCATAGAAAAAATTAAGTTTGGAAGAACCACTATACTCTCAGTGGGGAAAGTACACAGGTCTGGCCACTGTGACTTTGGGTTGACTCCTAGCCTTCTTCAGCTGCTGATACTTCTATTCTTCTGCTATCTCCTTGAGCCCAGTCCTTCTCTGACTGTATATTGATTTCTATTTAACTTAGTTGCCTATAATATTATGACAAAGATTCTTTGCGTGGTCAAACTTTAATCAGGCTCCTGGTTATTTTCTTAGGCCAGTAGTGGTAAACCTATGGCGCCCCTGCTACAGAGCACTGTTTGTGTCGCTGAAGGATCCAAAGGTTCACTATTGCTGTTCTAGGCTTGTCTGTGCAGTTCCTTGCCAAATCCAGTTTTAGCAAAGAATCCTGCTAAGTAAGTTTAGCCAGAATGCACCACTCTTGATATCTGATCCTACAGGAGATCTGATCAGGTTCCTCATCCTACATCTACCCCCAAGGGATATCTGATTGCCCTGGTCTGGCCTTTTTCTCAGTAAGAATCTTGTAAGGCCTGTTTTGCCAGAATCCCCTCTACTAGCAAGGATTCCTCTTAGTAATTTCCCATGCATTGCACTACCCTCCTCCTTGGCGAAATCCCCACTTGCCCATCCTGCATTCAGAATTGAGCCCAACCCTGTTCCCTAAGTGCATGACTCCATTTCAGTCATTCCTACCCCTTGCAATGGCTCTGAAGAATGTGTTCCTCACTGCTTTTTTTAGCAAATGTCACTAATCATTACTCCACATGGATAATAAAACTTTCGCATAAGTAGAGAAGAATCAGTATGGATTAGGGGCAAGAAAAAAAATTAAGATGGTGGCAAATGAGGATCCTAAAGTGACAGTAGTGCACAAAATATGGAGGGCACCCCACACAGACTGAAGCAGATCAAAATGTCCTAAAAGTAGAGTCTGTAAATAGATAAAAGCGTTAGGATAACTGATGTGAATGGCAGTGTTGAGAAGAGATTCTGGCAACTGACAGTGTTCTGGATGGGCCTCTTTTACATATACAGAAAAATGAACATAGAAAAGGAAAAGTATTATATCCAATAGGAAAAAAAAGCATGCTGAACTGGCAAGAAGACATGATTATAATTTATTACATGATTTAGGTCTAAGCATTATACATAATAGTAATATAAATACTAAATATGAATCTTAGCAAAGCTACAATTTTACTATAGGGAATGGAAGGTATTAAAAAGGTGGTAAGGGAGAACCCACATATTCATATTCAGGATTTAGGAAACTCAGTAAAAACAGTGATAGTGCTCAGCAATTGTGTCTTGGTAGGGGGAATGAGGAAAAAAGGAAACAGAGCGGTTGTTAACTTCAATATGCCTAAATATATAGATATAGGTATAGGTAGAGATATAGATAGATCAAGAGATACTTGAAAATTGAAAGAGATACTTGAAAAGAGATACTTGAAAAGTGAAAATTGCCTTTAAATTAAGAGTTGGAGAAACCTCAAGCAGAGAGCAACATTACCAGCAGAGGGGTATTTGGGGAAAACTTGTGAGGTAGCCCCAGAAGGGCACAGCGAGAGGCTAGAAGCTGAAACACACTGCTAAGACATCAAATATGACTTATGAGGAAGTCTCTAGGGCTCTTCCTTTATGTAACATCTACTTCATTCCCCAGGAAGTTAAGGAAAGGATAGAACTGTCAGGATGCTGACGATCTAGGATATAAAAGGGTGCACAGTACTGCTTTAGCACAACTTGAAACAAAACTGTATTGTTTGGCTGGGTAGGATATCTCTAGCATTTGGAATTTGGTGCAAAGGTTACAAATTAGCAGCAGGGCTACAGAGATTATGGGTTACTGAAATGGCTGTAAGAGTAAAGACTCCCACAAATAAGTGAGCCAGTTGAGCTGTCAGATAAAATAATCCAAACATGTGATGCTAGTCTACCAGGTAAAAAGCCCATCAGGCAGTAGCTTCTCAGGCTCTCAGAGATGAACAAGAAGTGAAAGAACCTGGGGCCCCAAGACTCCTGTGCTTTGCTGATCACCTACAAGGGGTTTCTTATGGGTTCTCAAGGGAAATTACCTGTGATGAAGCAGAAGAGGTGTTTCGTTTCTTTCTTCTGCATATTGAATTACTCATATTGTGAGAGGTTAAAAATAAAAAAAGAAAAAGAATAAGGAATCAGATAAAAAGAAAAGTCTAGCTTATAACAAGAAAACCTGTGAATAAGTAATCAAATACTTAGTACCTGAAAAAGCAGAACATTATAACTAAGAATTTAAAACAAAATGTTTTGCAAGCACTATGTACTTAAAAGGACAAATATCAAGGAAAGTTTTATGCACTTATAGTAATGACAGGGGGAATTAGAGACAATGGAAAAGGAAATAGCAGAGACACTAAACAATTACTTGCAGCTGTCTTTACGAATATAAAAGCAGAGATTTGTTCCATTTGGGGGATCAGATTTCTTCCACTGAAAGGAGAATTCGGAAGTGGGTGGATAATAGTGGTGGTACTGCTGATAAAGACAAGTATCTTGAATCTGACAAATCCAGAGAAGCATAGAGGCAAATGGAAAATAAATAGTCCAGGATTTCTAGAGATTTGTTTCCGTATTTGTGTTATTTTCATAAAAAGCAAGGGATTTAGATAGTGAGTTTCCTACCTGTATAAAATTATCATCACTTTGTGAAAAGTACCAACAAAATAGGCAGCTCAATGTGGGTGAAAGAACATTTCTAAAAGCCAAAATCAGAAAGGAAATAGTATGGGTATTGTATCTTTTGATATTTCCAGTGATCTGTTAAATTAAGATCTACTCCCACATTCCTACTCAAAAATAGAGAAAAACACAGAAGCATACCTGCTGCTGTCCAATAATAAATAGATAACTGGTCATAGTTGTGAAGCTTAGTTTGTAAAGTTTATTTAAAATTTCTCTGATTTAATAATCTCAGAATAAAAATGCTGGAGGTAAAATCAAATCATTCTGGAAAAATTTACTAAAGGTTTACCACTCTCTGTCAGATCTTACCATCAGCTGTGACCTTCAACTTCAGCTTCCTAAAGAAGAATAAATAGGGCCGGACATTTAGTTCAGTGGCTCCGGCGCCTGCCTCGCAAAAACAAAGTCCTGAGTTTGATCCCGGTAACCACATACAATCCTGGGTGTGGTGACTCATGCCCACCAGCAATCAATACCACATTCCACAAGGCTAGGCATGGTGGCTCACGCCTGTAATCCCAGGACTAAGGAGGCACGAGACAGGAGTATTGCTGAGTTCAAGGCTTGCCTGAGCTACATAGCGAGCTCAGGGCCAGCCTAAACCACAAAGCGAGACATTGTCTAAAAAAAAAAAAAAAGAATAAATAAAATGTTAAGTCTAACCAATTTCCAGTTTCACTTTTCAAAATGAGAATATCTGGACAGAGCACTTATCGTTTTCAGAGTTTGATTTTGGTCCTTACTGATTCGTTTTTTATTTTAATCAGCTTTCTTTCTTTTTACCTTTTCTAACCCTCTTTAAATGGAAATGATAAAACTGGCTTATGCCACAGGAGTTTTAAGAGGATCATTTTGTAATTTATTGACTTTGCTATTTCCAGTTCATGAAGGAAAATATTTGTTTTACCATGTTCAGATAAATTTGAATTTCTAAGTTTTAGAATTATAGAAATACGACAATAATACTGCCCCATAGAGCACTGGGGCCTGCAATGTATGAAAATAGCCAAGTACACTTTATTTATTTTTATTTGTTAAAGTTTCATATCAATAAACTGATGATCACCATTCGGTCTTTCTTAATTTATCTGTTTCTCTCATAAATACACACACACATGTACACACACACACACACACACACTCAGTAATATGTCAAATCTCTGAATTATAAATTGTTAGCCTTAAAATTTTAATCTTTGTAGTAAAACAAATTTTATAAAAGATACCTTATTCTATTTTTAAAGACTACTCCCTCCATTGTGGATAAATCTAACCCCGGAAAATCATGTGAAGAATATCTCTGAACAGAACTGCACCAAGGTTTAATAGCGACTCAGATGTATAACCAATTAGTAAAGGGAAATTAATTTAAGTGTGGTATATTTATTCTTTTAAATTGAATTATTTATTGGTACAATTTATATACATCTCACAATCACATATAACACTGGGGAATTTGTACCAGTATATGACACAAGTTAATTCTCATTTTTACCCATATCCCTACTCACCCACAACTCACCACCCCCTTTATACATGCTCTTTTATTTTCTTTCTGTATCATATTTATTCCTTCCCCTCATTACATTCCCACACAAAATTTCCTATGGAAATTTCACACAATATAAAAGCTGCCATACATTCTAGATCTCATTTGCATCTACAGGTGTTCATGTCAAAGAGAAGATCCAGAATTTGCCTATCTGGGACCTATTGATTTCACTTATTAGTATATCCTCCAGTTGTCTCCATTTGCACCTAAATGGATTGATCTTCTCATTCTTTATGGCAGAGTAATACTCCATTATATTAAAAAAAAATACATCTTTATCCACTCTCCAGTTGATGGACATTTGGGTTGTTTCCAAGATTGAGCTATCATGAACTGAGCTGCTATGAACAAGGGTGTACATCTGTCTTTCCAATGTGAATTTTTAAATTCTTTTGGGTATATTCCTAGCAGGGGGATAGCAGGGTCATATGGGACCCCTAGTCCTGGTTTTCTGAGAAATCACACGGATCTCCACAATGGTTGCACAAGTCTGCAATCCCACCAACAGTGGAGAAGGGTTCTTTTCTCCCCATAGCCTCGCCAGCATTTATTAATGGTTGATTTTGCGATAGCGGCCATTCTTTGTGGAGTGAGATGAAATCTCAGTGTTGTTTTCATTTTCCTCTCTCGAATGACCAGTGATGTTGAACATGTCCTCATATGCTTCTTGGCTGCTTTGACTTCTGCCTCTGAGAAGTGTCTGTTCATTTCAGATGCCCATTTTTGAATTGGGTCTTTAAATTTGGGGAGACTGATCGTTTGAGTTATTTATATATTGTAGATAATAGCCCTTTGTCTGATAAACAGCTAGTAATGATTTTTCCCATGTTGTTGGTTGTCTTTTAGCAGTGCCAGTGACTTCTTTCGATGTGCAGAAGCTTTTCAGTAGGATGAGATCCCATTTGTTGATTCTTTCTGCTAGTTTTTGTGCTATAGAGGTTTTATTCATAAAGACACTGCCTAAGCCAATGTCTCCAAGAGTTTTACCTAGCCTGTTTACCAGCAGGCTTATTGTTTCTGTTTTAATGTTTAAGTCTCGTATCCACTGTGAGTTTAGTTTTGTGCATGGTGAAAGAGATAGGTCTAGCTTTAGTTTTTGGCAGGTTAAAGCCCAGTTTTTCCAGCAACATTTGTTAAAGAGGCTGTCTTTCTTCCATTGGGGATGTTTGGCTCCTTTGTCAAAGATAAGATGGCTTAGTGTATCTGGAGTTGTTTCTGGGTCTTCCAATATATTCCACTGGTCCTGGGGTCTGTTACATTGCTAGTACCATGCAGTTTTTATCACAGTGGCTTTACAGTAGAGTTTTAAATTGGGGATTGTAATACCCCCTGCCATGTTGTGGTTGCTTAGAATTGCTTTTGCTATTCTAGGTTTCTTGTGTTTCCAGATGAATTTTTGTATATTTTCTAGCTTTGTGAAGTATAGCATTTGAATTTCAATTGGAATTGCAATGAATCTGTATAGTACTTGTGGGAGTATAGCCATTTTGATGATGTTGGTTCTCCCTACCCAGGAACAAGGGAAATCTTTCCACTTTCTGGTTTCCTTTTCTATCTCAGTTTTCAGAGTCTTATAGTTTTCAGAGTAGAGTTCTTTCATTTCCTTTGTTAGGTTGATTCCTAGATTTTTCATTTTTCTGGGTGCTACTGTGAAAGGGATTGACTCCCTAAGTTCTCTTTCAGAGAGTCTGTTGTTTGTGTAGACAAAGGCTGTTGATTTTTAAGCATTGACCCTGTATCCAGCAACATTACCAAATCTGGTAATTAAGTCTAGCAGTGTTTTGGTTGAGTTTCTAGGATCCTCGAGATAGAGTATCATATCATCAGCAAATAATGCCAGTTTAACTTCTTCCTTTCCTATCTTTATTCCTTTTATATCTTTGTCCTGCCTGATTGCTATGACTGTTTCCAGTACTATATTGAACAAGAGTGGTGACAGCGGGCATCCTTGTCTTGTTCCTGACCTTAGTGTAAAAGGTTTCAGTTTTTGCCCATTGAGTATGATGCTGGCTATTGGTTTCTCATAAATAGCTTGTATTAAATTGAGATGAAGTCCATCGATTCCTATTCTTTGTAGGGTTTTGATCATAAATGGGTGTTGGATTTTGTCAAATGCTTTTTCTGCATCTATTGAGATAATCATATGGTTTTTTGTCCTTGAGTCTGTTAATATAGTGTATAACATTGATTGATTTACGTATGTTGAACCAGCCTTGCATCCCTGGGATAAAACTGACTTGATCAGGGTGTATGATTTTCTTGATAGCTCTCTGTATTCTGTTTTCCAGTATTTTATTGAGGATTTTTGCGTTAATGTTCATTAGCAAGATGTTCATTAGAGAGGCCTATAGTTTTCTTTTTTGGTGGGATCTTTCCCTGTCTTTGGGATCAAGGTGATGGTTGCTTCAAGGAATGATTTGGGGAGTACTGCTTCCCTTTTCATTTTATTAAAGAGATTGAAAAGTACTGGTGTTTAACTCTTCTTTAAAAGTTTTGTATAATTCAGCATTGAAGCCATCAGGACCAGGGCTTTTCTTTGTTGGTAGGTTTTTAATGACATTTTCAATTTCCCAGATTGATATCAGGTTGTTTAATATTCTTATATCCTCTTCATTCAGCTTTGGAAGTTCATATGTGTCTAGGAATCTATCCAATTCTAGATTGTCCATCTTCTTAGAGTATAGATTTTCAAAGTATGTGTTTATGATCCTTTGGATTTCCTCTAGGTCTGTGCTGATTTCCCCATTTTCATTCCTTATAACATGGATTTGAGCCTTTTTCTTCCTTTGTTTGATAAGGTTGGCTAAGGGTCTGTCGATCTTATTTATCCTTCCAAGAAACAGCTCTTTGATTCATTGATTCTTTGTATTGTTCTCTTTGTCTCCATTGCATTAATTTCTGCTCTGATCCTTATAATTTCCACTCTAGTATGTGCTTTGGGCTTGTTTTGCTCCTCTTTTTCTAATTGTCTGAGGTTCATCATTAGATTATTTCAGTTTGTTTTATTTTCCGAGTGTAGGCATTCACTGCTATGAATTTCCCTCGCAGAACTGCTTTCACTGTGTCCCATAAATTCCTGTATGTTGTGCTGGGGTTGTTGTTTAGTTGTAGAAACTGTTTAATTTCTTCTTTAATTTCTTTTGTGGTCCATTGGTTGGTTAACAGAGTGTTGTTTAATTTCCATGTGTTTGTGAGGATCTTGGAATTTCTTCTGCTATTCAGCTCGTTTCAAGACACTATGTTCTGATAGTATGCAGGGGATAACCTCGATTCCTTTGTATTTACTTAAGCTTGTTCTATGGACTAGAATGTGATCTATTTTGGAGAATGATCCATGAGCAGCTGAGAAGATGGTATATTCTTGCTTTGAAGGGTGAAAAATTCTGTAGGCATCTATGAATTCCATTTGCTCAAAAGTTTGATTTAGTGCAAGTATTTCCTTATTGATTCTTTGTCCAGTTGATCTGTCAATTTGTGACAGTAGAGTATTAAAATGCCCTCCTACTATTGTATTCATGGATAACTGGCTTTTCATGTCCAGTAGTGTTTGTTTTATATAGTTGGGTGCATTAGAGTTTGGTACATAAGTATTTATGATTATTATTTCTTTCTCTTGGACAGTTCCCTGTACAAGAATATGGTGACCTTCTTTATCTCTTTTAATCAGTTTGGGTTTGAAATCTATTTTATCTGCAAACAAGATAGCCACTCCTACTTTTGTGCAGTTTCCTATAGCATGGAGGATTGTTTTCCAACCTTTTGTTTTCAATCTATGGGTTTCCTTCTGAATTAGGTGTGTTTCTTGTATGCAGCAGATTGTAGGATCTTGCTTCTTGATCCAATCTGCTAGTCTGTGTCTTTTATTTGGCCCATTGAGTCCACTGACATTATTGGTTATGACTGACTGATATGGACATATTCAGAGCTGCCATGTTTCCCTGTTCTTGGTTCTTTTCTTCTTTGCTTTTCCCCTTTTCTTTTTAGTTTCTTGTTTGCCCCAATGAATTCACTCTCCTGGGTCTTATGGGTATGGAATTTTCTGTGTTTTTTCACAAGATGTTCATTCCGATGTTTTGGAGTACAGGTTTCATATTTGTGAAGTTTTTCAGGTGTTCTTTATCATGGAAGTATCTTATTTCCCCGTCTATTCTGAAAGATAGTTTTGCAGGATACAACAGTCTACGTTGGAGGTTGTTTTCCTGCAATGTTTGAAATACTTCTCTCCACGCTCTCCTTGCATTGAGTGTTTGTGTTGAAAAGTCTGCTGTGAACCTAATGCGGTTCCCTTTGTAGGTGATTTTCTTCCTTTCTCTCAGTGCTTTCAGTATTTCATTCTTTTGTTCTACATCTGGAACCTTGATAATTATATGTCTAGGTGTAGATATTTTTATGTCACAGCATTTTGGAGTTCAATAGGCCTCATCTATCTGTATGTCCATTTATTTTCCTGTGAAGTTTTCTGTTGTTATCTCTGACAATACCTTTTTTATATCTTTTACACGATCTCCTGCTTCCTCAGTGACTCCAATTAGTCTTATATTATTTTTCTTTGAGTCATCTAGAAGCTGTTCAATTGATTTCTCATGGTCCCTTGCTCTTTTCCATAGATTATACCTTTCCTGCTCATTGGCTGTTATGCTGTCCTCTAGGTCTGAGATTCATTTCTCTGCTTCATTCATCCTACTGCACAAGCTTTCATTCTCCTTCATCATTCCCTGGATCTCTGCTTGAAGCTGTTTAAAAGGTTCCATTGCTTCTGCTATTTTTCATTTTATCATCTCACTGACCTGTTCTTTAACGCTGTCTTTCCCTGTGGACAGTATCCCTGTTTTGATCTCAGAGATGAGTTCTGATTTCCATTTTACTAGATTTGCTTTATTTACCATCTCTAAGAGTCCTGGTGTTTGAGTTTCAGTTTGCCCTATTTCCCCTTTCTCTGAATTTCCCTGTGGTGGTGATCTTTGTATCTGTTTTTTTGTGTATTTTCTCATTTCTACTATTTTGTGGTTATTAATGCTTTTCTTTGCCTGATGACAGGGTGATGTTTGTTGCAGGTCTCTTTCTATTATCCGGGGCCCTTTGTATGTGGCATTTTCCTGGGGGGGTCCTCCTTGAATCTGTAATGACCCTTGAGAGTTCTCTGTTCTGACACATCATGGGAGCTATTTGAGCAGAACAATCACATCATGTTTGTTACCATAATACAATAAATGCCAAAATCAGTATCAAACACAGTAAATAAGATAAAAAATTTTGTTAAATTCTATTCTGGAGATTGTGGGCTTATGAGTTATCTCTATGTCTATATGCCAGAATTTAGAATTAATCAACCATGTGTATACAACATACAGATCATAAATGTACTCCTGAACCCTTTGGCGATAAGAGGTCACTGGGGAATCATGGAGGTAGGGAGACAGGAGGAGAATGAAATAGGGTTAGCAGATTTATGGAGATCACCTATACCCTAGAACCTCATATATGCCAGTGGGTAATAGAGGATAAAAGGGCATATGTACAACAGTACCAACTGTATGCTGTAAGACCATTGCAGACTTTGCACACCTTCTTATAATAGTACAGAAGAAGAAATAGGGCAGCCTAAGAATCTTTTACTTCTGGATATTGCTTCTGACAGGAAGATAAGAGAGGGTGTGGGGACAAGAGTTGAATAGAGGAACCTAGGAGTAGATGGCAAAATAGAAGCTAGATTCCCCCCTCTTTTTTTTTTTTTTATCTTTCTTGGTCCTCAGTGTGGCTCCAGGAGCATGCCTCCTGTGGAGGGATGCAGGAGATGGCTCTAGCTCCTCTAGGACCTGGGTCCTCACAGCGCAGCTCTGGGGTGGTGTTGGGGCTGAGCGGAGGCCCTCAACCCTCCATGGTGGGGATGCAGCCCAGGGTCCGTACCTGACTCCTCACTGTACAGCTCCGGTGTACAGTGGGCTGTTGGGCTGCCCTCAGTCTGCCACCACCAGAAATGGATGGCACCCAGTAGCCAAGTTCCCACCGCTCTGGGATACAGTAAGCCAGTGGGCAGCCCTTAGTCCGCCGGAAACGGATGGCACCTGGTAGCTGAGCCTGCATCACTCCCGGGGTACAGTGGGTCAGTGGGTGGCTCTCAGTCCGCTGGCAATGGATGGCACCCAGTTGCCGCCGAGTCCATGCCGCTCAGGATACAGTGGGCTGGTGGGAGGCCCTCAGTCCACTGGAAACGGATGGCACCTAGTAGCCAAGTCCAGGCTGCTCCGGGATGCAGTGGGGTAAGTGTGGTATTTTTAATCACCTGAGAAAAGCAAGAGATGAGATAATAACATTTAGATAGCTCTTTGCAAACATTAACTCTCTTTTACTCTTTTTATCCAAACAAATTTCACCTTTACCCAAATATTTATATATGAGAAAAGTATCATGGCATAATCATCTTTTGAAGGGCAATCAACTGGCAACCAAGTCCCCAACATACAGCCTTTAGGAGACATTTTAGATTCAAACCATAATGGTATAGTTTTTATGTTTGTTTGTTTGTTTATTTTTGCAGTATTAGGGATTGAACTCAGGCCCTTGTGCAACCAAGTTTGGCATGGTACCACTTGAGCTAAATCCCCAGCCCATAACGGTATAGTTTTTGCAAATTAATTTTCCTACTAATTTTGTAATACCAATCAACTCAATCTAGAAAATAACATTGTATTAGTATGTTAAGAATTGTAAATACTCTTAGAGGAGAGAGAACTGGTCAGTTTTACTTGATACAGAATACTTTTTGTGCACAGCCCCTATTAACATAGAACAAAACATAATTGAGGAAATATTGTTCTATCTTCTTTAACATACTTTCTCTCCTTTGAGCCTACAAACAATTCTATGAAAAAGTTTTGTTATTGTCATCATCAAAACAGGAGTGTGAGGTTTCAAATATATAAGTAATCGTGATTGAAATCATGCTACCCGTACATGAGAGTTATACTTGGGTCTTCCCTATGTCTTCTTCATATACTTGGGTCTTTCCTATGTTTTCTTCAGCTGGGGAAGCTCAGAAAATATTCCATATAAGATTCACTTTATTTTGAAATACTCAGAATAAGGATATTTTGTATAAAATTGAAATGAGGAAAACAGGGTTATAATTTAGTACTGGACACTCCTAAAGTCATAATTTGGAAATTAAGAGTTTTATGGGGATCATCTTTAACACAATGGAGCACTTTGATTTTCTCTGGATTAAATTAATCTCACAAATCATCTATATTTGATGATCTGGTTAAATCCTTTTTAGTATTTGGAAATATCTGTATAATTTAGATGAGCCATGTAGTTGAATTATTCCCTGAGTCACTATGCTATCCATACCTAACCCTAATTTATTTCTCTGGCCCCATTGAGTTGTATCTAATACTTCTGTAGAAAAACACTAAGATTAAAAAAAATGAGATAGGGAAGTAAGAAAGTCTGAGCATTACCCTGAATTTCCTTGCTTATGTGGGTTTTGGTCAGATAAAGCTTTAATTATTTTTTTCTGCATAATTTCTCTTCCGGTAAGTGCTTATAGAATATATTTCCAGTTAAAGCTTTTAAGGTGGGCCATTGCTCAAGCCATTTTCAACTACAGTATATTGGATAAAGTATTTGAAAATATACTACGGGTAGAAATTCAGATGTGGCTGATGGGGATAAGTAAAATGGCTTAATAGGTCTCCCTACCAACCTACCTAATTTTTATAACTGGATTAATAACCAGCAATTATGGGGAAGAGAAATGGAAATGTGAATTATAACCACAATTTGAGCTGTTTACAGTTATATGATGACATCGGTTTTTTCACTGGTTAAAAAAAGAAAAAACAGACTATACCCAGAGGTGTGAGCTTTTTCTGATCAGATATAAATCAGTCCAAACTGCTATCCAGTTCTCACTTAAAATGAATTTAAACATCTCTTTTCCTTTGGTCTTTGGTTTTCATTTTCTTTCTAGTTCACTATGATCTAAGCTCAATTTATAAGGGTGCCTGGTTTAAAAATTTGAAAAACATTTCAAAAGTAAGTCCAAACCATTACATTGTAGACTTTGATCTGGACAGGTATGAGTATATAACTGGACTATAGAAAAGTTTTAGAGACTACCTTTATCAATTAGCTATTAAGCACACCATGCTACTCTCACATTTAGTGGCCTAAAATATTATCCTTTTATCACAAGTATGTGGAAAAGGTGGGTGCTTATCATTGTCCACTGGGATCCTTTACACAGCGGTGCCCAGCTATTTGCTGGGGAGGCACACTTCTGATCTATATTGGGCACCTTCCACACCCAGGGACTGGCTAGTATTGGATGGTGAGGACGTCTCACCTCTGATCAATGTCATCTCTTATCACCCCACTGATTAGCTCAGACAGAAACAGGGTCTAAAAGAGAACAGAAGCAAACAAACCTCTTGAGGTGTAGACTCAATGTTGACACAAATTACTTTATTCACATTCTGTTGGCCAGGCAATCAACTTGTAAAAGAATTTGAACTATTTTCCTTTGTTGCTGAATTGAGAGGCACTTTGGGTACATCCAGAAGTCTTCCTAGCATTGTTTCCCACCATTTTACTTATGTGAACTAATAGCAAATCTCAAGATCAAGTTATACCTACTCAGTGTAAGTTTACAAATGCAGGTGTCTCTCTACTTATCACCTTGCTATATTCCTGTATTTCTGAGTTATTGAACAATTCCAGCCTCAGATGCTAAGTAAATATTTGTGAATGAATAAATGAATGAGAGAAAAGAAGCATTATGTAAGAGTCTCTATTAGCAGAGACAGATGAAGAAATTAAAGCAAACTCAACAGAGATTGGAGAAAGCAATCATGAAATGAGGCAACAGCAGATAAGGAAATCTAAACTGGAAAAGAAACTTCTCGGTTGAACATGGTAGTGATGGTATTTTTCAAGTTCTTACTGCTGCTGGCTCAGCGATGCTGTAAATATTTAAATAGGCCCTAGCAGTATAGACAGGAGAAATTAATCCAAAGCAGAGATCAAGTTGAGCAGAAAAAAACAGAAGACTGTGTGGCTCATTGTTCTGGAAAGCAGTTGATTCCAGATGATTTAGGATGACAGGATAAGGCCCTCCTTTGGGGTTGATTTTATTCACTGGCCTGAGGAAGGCCCCCAACAGTAGGGAGAGCTGTCATAAATGTCAGGTACCTGCCATTAGATGAGGTTTAGGACAAACTCCTGACAGACACATACACTGCAGCTCACTGGGGGAAGGGCCAGCTGAACTGACAAGAGAGGAGCCTCGGGAATCTGAGCACAACAAAGGGAGGGGCCAGGGGCAAGCACCAAAGGAGGGCTAAGGGGAAGTGAACAGGTAGTGCCTCAGGGATTCTCTGGCTCCTTGAGGCCACGCGCACATTTGACTCCCTTGTCCTTTAGCAAGCACAAATGTGTTTTATCCTGTCAGTAAAATCTGCATTGCTGGGATGACAGGACTTACTTTCTGCAGGGCGCATAACAGCTTTCCGACATGTTGTCAGAATGTGTCAGGTCGAGTTACAGTGATTCTGTTTCATGAGGACATGACGCATGGCGCCATTGTTGGCGATTCAGACATTTCCTGTCAATGCCTGCCACTCAGGAATGATGTGTAATCAAACCCAACTCACAGCAAGGCTTTCTCCATGAGAGTTGCTTCCAAGTTTTACTTTTAATACCTGAGGTTTTGTGTTACTGATATTAAATAAAAAACTCTTTCCAATGAATTTTAAATGAGGTAAAAGCTCTCACCAGAGATTTGTTAAAAGCAGATGAACAGCTGTTCTTTTCTTCCTCCCTTTTAGTAGAAGGGCTTTAAATTATATATTAACCAAAAAGGTAAACAGAATAAAATGGGCAATTAAATATTAATGGAAGATGTAGTGGAATTGTCCTGTGCTGCACTTAAAACAGCCTGAATGATTGAGCTGTGAATTGCTCTCCCCGAGGTATTGAAATATTCATCAGCACTATTTAATAAATGTTCATATTCGTAGGCACTCATGTTTACACTACAGCACTTGCAAGAGAGTGCTTACTAAAGAAAACATGCTAATGGAAGGTGAACTTCCCTGTGCAGTAAGTCACCTTAAATTATACAGAGTGTGCTGCTGAGGAGACAAGACTCTCCTCTGACAAATGAGAAGCCTGCATGGGAGAGGAGTGTCTTTTGTTAAGAGAATGGCTAGGGACTGCACAGAGGCATTGTGGCTCCAAGACTATTTTGAGGTTTTTAAAAATTTATCTGGTTTGCATTTAAAAAATGTTTAACCTTTCCTGCCTAAAGCTGGGCTTCCTTCCAGTGTTATTACTATAAACCACCTACCTTATGTAAGAAAGCAAAAAGGGACTGCAGTGGGAAACCCTGTAACAACCTAGGTAAAAGCTTTCCAGGTAACAATGCAGACAGGTTCACAGAAGCACACAGCATTTACAGGAAGAAGTGGGCACTGTCCCTTACCACTTCCTTTCTGTGACATTTATTTCAGTCCTTCCTTCTCAATACCTGCAGACACCATGTTACCTCAAGTGGGAGCTGGACTGTTCCCATTAGTTAAACAAGATTAGGCCTGGTTGATGCATTGGAATTGTCTGATCTCTAGAGAAGTTACTAAAATTTACCAGGGCAGTGGAGGGAGGGGCTGTATTTCTCATTATTAGGATGGACCTAAAAGGAATTTACCCATTTAATTTATATAGTTGTACACTGACAGTTACATAATTACTCAGTTTCAGCAACATTGTGATATGTGTGTTGGATCAGGATCCATTATGATGAAACTTGATCCTCCTAAAATTAACCATGAAAATGATAACAGTATATTTGGTGAAAAATGAAGATTTCTAGTCCCCTAGTAATATCAGCACACAGAATACTATAGCTTCACTTTCAGCCTCATTGTGTTATGGGCTGAATACACCCTTTTCCCCTTAGCTGGGTAGTTAGTCACGTGACTTTCTTTGACTCATAGGGTAGTAGAGGTCATGGCATGGAAGCAAATGTTTAAAACATTCAGACATAGCTGGAGTAAAGAAGAAAGGCTTCCATATACCTGCAGGGAGATAGCAGGGTCAAATGGGGGCTCAAGTCCTAGTTTTAAAAGAATCTCCACATTAATCTCCATAGTGGTTGCACCAGTCTACATTCCTACCAACAGTAGAGAAGGGTTCTTTGTTCCCAGCAGCCCCCTCCCCCCCAGCATTTGTTTTTGGCTGATTTTGTGAAAGCAGTCATTCTTAGTGGAGTGAGATGGAACCTCACTGTTGTTTCTCTGTATCCCTTGAATAACTTAGCGATGTTTAAAATTTTTTCATGTTTCTTAGCTGCCTTTACTATTTTATCTGAAAAGTGTCTGCTCATTTCAGATGCCCATTTTTGAACTGGGTATTTACATTTCAGGGGTGATTTTTTTTTAAGTTTTTTATATTCTCTAGAAAGTAGTTCTTTGTCAGAGAAACAGCTGGTAAAAATTCTTTCCCATAATATAAGTTGTCGTTTTGCTCTGTTGGTAGTCTCCTTTGCTATGCAAAAGCTTTTTAATAAGATGAAATCCCAGCTGATTTTTTTTCTGCTAGTTCCAATGTGGCTGAAGTTTTCTTCATTAAGACTTTCTCTTTGCCATTGTCTCCAAGACTTACACCTAATCTGTTTACCAGTAGATTTATTATTTCTGCTTTAATATTTAGGCCTCTAATCCACTTTGTCTTTAGCTTAGTGCATGGTGAAAGAGATAAATCTAGCTTTAGTCTTTGGCAGGTTAAAGCCCAATTTTTCTAATACCATTTGTTAAAGAAGCTATCTTTTCTCCATTAAGGATGTTTGCCTCCTTTGTCAAAGAAGATGTAGCTTAGTATAACTGAGGTTGTTTCTGGATTTTCTAATCTGTAGCACTTACCCTCAGTTGTGTTTCTTTGCCAGTACCATGCTGTTTTTTTTTAATCACAGTGGATTTGTAGTATAGTTTCAAGTTGGAGATTGTGATACCCGCTGCTATGTCCTTGTTGCCTAGGATTGCTTTTGCTATTCTACCTCTCTTGTGGTTCCAGATGAAATTTTGGATTATTTCCCCTAGCTCTGTGGATTATTTTGTTGGGATTTCAATCAAGATTGCATTAAACCCCTGCTAGCTTTATACAAAAAGAATTAAAAGAATCATACCACAGTGACATATGTGCACCCATATTTACAGCAGCTCAGTTTGTGCTAACTAAAACTTGGAAACAGCTTAAATGTCCAACAACAGGAGAATGGATAAAGAGGATGTGGATTTATTTTTAATAAAAGGTAGCATTACTCAGCCACCACAAAGGATAAATTTGAGTCATTCATACTCAAATAGATCTATCTTGAGGACATACTCATAAATGAAAAAAACAGGACACAGATGTGTAAATACCATTATCTTTTCTCTAGTATGACAAAGTGAAGGTGTAAATGAATGCCAACATGTATGCTAGGTAATGTAAAATAGGAAGAAAATATGCAAAAGGAAAAGGGAAAGGACAGGTAGGAAAAAATAAAGAAGGGAAAGAAAAAATTTGATAGTAAATGTAAAGGAAACAAAGCTGATGCATATAGTGGGTGGGGCTGTAGGGAGGGCAGGGGGAAAGGAAAAAATGAGAATCAAGATGTGTCATGTACAAGCACAAATTCTCCATGTTGAATATGATCATAATGAATGCATAAAATGTACCAATTAAGTCAATTAAAAAAGAATAACACACGCTTATAGAATTAAAAAAAATAAAACACTTATAACTGCTATAGCCCACAGAGAACATGATATATTGTGGTATCAACTCCAAATGGATCATCCTTGCTGGAAATCTAAACTGTAGAGGTACGAACAGGATGTCACTTCAAATGGGCTTGATATGTAACACTGATGCAGCATTGTCCTTGATATATGTTAAACATCAATCCAGGGTATTAATAAAGAAACTAATATCACCCTCCCTTTGTTTTTGCCAGTTCCCACTACTTGTTCCTGACATTAACTCTCTTGGAAAATATCAAGTACTATAAGATGTAATTACTACATTTTGTCTACTCCTAAAAGCTTACTCCAGTTGGAAAGACAATAAAATAAACATGAAAAATCTTCAATGTAATAACATCAAGAAGGCAATATAATGAATTATAAAATATTTACTAAATAGACATAAAGGACACAGGATAAACTGTAATATAAAGAGTCTTTAAACTAGTTAGTTTTTTTCATCAAAAGAACTCTCGTTAAGATTTGTATAAAATTATTTATAAAAACAGTTCATTGGAATAGCTCCCAAATCACAATTTCTATTTGTAGATATTGTCTTAGTTTTCCTTTTTTCAAATTCAATAAGTTGTACAGAAATTGACTCATTCATGAATGTAATTAGATATTATGAATTGAGTACTTAAGAAAGATTACTGAAGTCTGAAGTATAAAACAGAGAAGACTGACAAAGAGATTCAAAATGGATGCAAAAAGACACTACCACTAACAAGAAGAAACTCAGATTATATACAGTATAACAGAAAAAGTTTTGGGAAAAGCATTGTACCTAGGCATTTATTTTTTTAATAGTGTCTCCTAAAAACATTCTCAGATGCATTTTTAAACTACAATTAGATTTAGCTACTTAATAATCATACAAAAGCAAAATTAAATTTAAAATAGTACCTTTTGTTTCAAACTTCTAAAGCTCCTTGCTTGTTAGAACATGAGACCATTGTTCAGCTGATGTCAAATACATTCCAGTTACTGAATAAGAATAGCATGAGTACAATGAAGCTACTGTTTAGCACAGAAGAACCTGTTCCCTTCATATAGTTTTATTTGCTGATCCCCACTCCCATAGATTCTAGAATCCTGGATTTGTATATAGAAATTGTTTTCAATGTTCTCTATATAAAACAGGTTCACTGAGTTGGGTGACTAATGAAACAACTTAAACTCTGACAGTCAGTGATGCAAAACTCTAAGACCATCCATCACTTCAGTGAGCAAGCACTAAAGGCAAGGTGTTTACATTCTAAAGATGACACATTAAACTTTGAAAAGGAGCTTTGGAGGCCATTGGAAGGCTATTTGAGGTCTGCCTTGGAACAATGGAAGGGGCCCGAGAAAAAGTGGCGGGAAGAGTGAACCAGCCCTCAGGAGCCTTCAGCCCCAGGCAGTCCTCCAAGGCAGGACTGCTCTCCCTACAAGAACTGTTGTGTCCTTGAGCAAAGTCATTAACATTTGAAAGGGATAATTTGTTTTCCATATTCACATTAGACTTGTGAACCTACCAGAGATCTGAACAAATACACCTTTAATAGAACCTTAAAGTGGTTCTATCAAGGAAACCTACAGAGAAGAAAAATTTATTCTCCTGTTCAAGAGAGGAGAGTGACCGTGTCAGCCAAGTAGTACAGTAAGAATACACTGTGCAGAAGCACTGGTGTGCACGATGCAAAGCATCTAAGAAAAAAATGAGCTGTTTTAAACCATGGAACTAAAGTGAATTGCTGTTAATAGATGCTTGTTTATCACTAGCATAAAAAGATAATTTGGCTAAACTAATGAAATAATTCCAGCTTTTAAGTGAATGCTACTCATTAATTGAATGTTCCTGATAAAACTAAGGAAGTAAACCACATGGAGTGAGTACAAACAGTGGCCATCCATATTTTCTTGATGATGCTGGGATAATATTTTGGTTACATAAACTAAGAATATTCCTATGGAGAGAAAGACATTTAGGATTCAGTGCTTTCAAAGGAGGAATGTAATATGGCGAGGGCAGAAAAAGTCGAGAGATATAGATACAGAGACGGAGAGAAACAGATACAGAGATTTTTCTTGCATCTCATTGCTAATGAAAAAACCATCCTCACCAATTACATAAACACTGGAGCCAACTAAATCTGCTATTTAATCCTGGCTAATAATTTATAATGGTGTCAGTTTAAAGTTATTGTTATTTATTATTTCTTAACTTCAATTTCTATCTTCTCTAAAGTAGAATAATAATACATGGTTTAAAATAAACTGCTTTATGAAGAAATACTAATTTTACTTTTCTGGGGGAATAAACAATAAGCAGTTTTATTTTATGTTTTTTTTTTCTGAATGCTTCCACCCAGTCTGCTGTGTAGAAGCAACCCTTCCTTGTAGTCAGTGACTCCAGTAGTGGACAGCTTTCCTGCTGTTGGGACAAAGAACCTAACATTGACAATAAAAGGCAAGGTTTTTTTTAGCTCTTAGTTTGAGATCTTTCAGGCTATGGTTCGCTGGCTCCTGGGTGAAAGCATCATGGCAGAAGGGCACAGGGGGACAAAGCTGCTCACTTCGTGGTAGGCAGGAGGCAGAGCACAGGGGAAATGGTCAGAAAGGCATGAGGGACCAAATAAGCTCACCCTTTCAACACTCACTCAGACACACCCAGAAGTAATCTTTACTAATCTAGATATCTCTCAAGCCAATCAAATTGAAAAGCAAAATTAAATGTCGTATGCCCCAAGTGAAATTGTGGTAGATTTCATGTTTGGTGACTTTTGGTTTTAGAACAACATTATTATTGAAAGGTACAGTGAATTTAACCACCACACCTCAATCCCATATTTGATTTAAAGCTCTTTGCAAAGATAACAGGAAACACTGTGAGTTACAAGGAGGCATGACTAGATCTTTCTCTTGCCATCTTCCCACGCTAGCTACTGAACATTCTCCTTTTCCTGTGTTCTTCACTTAGGAGTTGCAAAACAGTGGGAGAAAAGCAAAATGAAAGTCCTTTCTTGTCTAAGCAACACACTGGATAGCATCTTAAGCAGTAGGTAAGTCTTTGTACAGTTAACTTTGTGCCGTACGCTTTACAGATGGTTACTGTGAAATAATCTAGACTGTCCTGATTGGTAGACTTTCCTTGACCACATTATATGGAGCGGTTTCCTGACTGCCATTCACCTCTTTAGATTTGGTGTACCCTAAGAACTACATGCTGCTGCTTTGAAAACATGCCACTTACAAATTGTGAGCAGGGAATTCATATCATTTTTTACCTGCATCCACACTGCAATAATAGGCTCTAAAACTTATTAGGAATTTAATAAATATTTCTTAAAATTTTAAATTTCAAGGCATAGCAATCATTTTATTTAGAGCCTTAAGATATACTAGCCTTTTGGTAAATTCATGCCTGTGTTATACAGCTCCAAAACATTGACTGCTACAGTTTGGATCTGAAACGTCCACCAAATGTCCATATGTTGAAGGCTTGGCCACCTGATGATACCAGTGGGATGGGGTAGAAACTCTACAAGGTGGGGCTCAGTTAAAAGGAATTAGGTAACTGAAGACATGCCCTGAAAGTCATATCTTGTGCTTGGTCCCTTCATTACTGGCTCTCTCCTCACTGGCCACCATGAAGCTAACAGTTTTGTTCCATCACATCCATCCACCATGATGTTCTGCCTCATGGGCCCAGAAATAATGATATTAGTTGACCATGAACCTCTGAAACTGTGAGACAAAATAAACCTATCTTTAAATTGATTTTATTTTTTTTAAAAACCCACCTTTTTATCACTACATGTTTGCAATCAAACCATATTTATTGTGAGATCCAAGTACATATACATACATCTTGGTGTTTTTACTTCACCCGCCCCTCCTTATCCTTTTGCTTCCTTGCATCCTCATAACCCATAGCCACAAAGTCTATTTCCCTATTTCCTGTCGTTTTCCTTTCATTTGACTCTAAATTATTTATACTTTGGGTTTCTCATACAAGAGAAACCATGCAATATTTAACCTGTCTGATTTTCTTGGGTATTTTGTCATAGTGGTGAAAAGCTAATCAACACATATACATTGGCAAATTTACATATGAAGTTACATTGTCACTGTTCTACAGTACAAACCCAATGTGGGCATTTCATTGTGAGACTATTTTTATGAACAAGAAAAAACAAAATAGACCAATAAATATGTTTGAAATGAAGAACTCAAACATGTACAATTATAATTTTATCTAATGTTCACAACAGTAAAAGAGGCTGCTTTTGGCATTTTAAAAGTTATAATCCTCCACATTCTTGCATCCTATCCTAATTTCAAATCAACTATAAAAAACATAATCAGATGATGAAAAATGAAACACAATCATTGTTTGTTAGGTATCTGGTCTCTTGATTCCCTTCCTTCACTATCAGAGCCCTCCTAAAGTCTGGACTTTATGAAATCCATTTAGAGAGGAGCATGGGACAGCAGATTAGGCTAGACTTTATCAGAATAGCAGCCTTTTACTCTGTGAATACTGAGAGTGAAGACAGACACGGGTCTGCTCCACTTACTAAGTCCCTAGATATAGAAGTAGGAAATAACACAGAGCCACAGTGCTGGAGATGAGCAGGCCTTGCTGTAACACAGAAGCTATATAGATCTCCTTATTGCACAACTATCGAAAATCATTCCTCCCCCTCTGCTAGAAACAGAGAAAGAGAATATACGAACAGAGGCCAAAACAGTTCTGTTCATTCTCATCATTAATGGAAATTTCTTCATTCTGTGAAAATGTTAAGAGTACGAGGTGAAGTAGGAAAATGATAAATGCCCCTCTACCTATACTAGAAGCAAATCTTAAAGGTCAGTAATACTTTCCCTTTCTGAATGCCAAATTGACTGCTATCCTTTAATTAGTAGCATAGAATTGGTCTCTCACTTCCCAAATATTCTTTCATAGAAAAGATACTCAGTAAATGGCAACATTACTGTTTTCTCTTACTTTTCATAGCAATAATTAGAATTTATTTATAGACATTCAACCAACAGCTTATAATTATGATTAAAGAGACTTCGTGAAATAACATCTCTTAACACTAGTACTTTCACTGCAAATCCCCCCAAGATTAAAATCCTTTTACAAAATATAAATTAAAATAAGGGCTACAATAAATCTATTTTTCTTTTTTTTTTTTTGACACAGGGTCTCACTTTGTAGTTCAGGCTGACCTCACTATGTAGCCCATGCAAGCCTTGAACTCAGCAATTATCCTGCCTCTGCCTCCCAAGAGCTGGGCTTACAGGAATGAACCACCACACATGACATTATGGTATTTGGTACTGATTACTGGTGGGCCTAAGTCACCACCTTACCTTTTCTCTATTTACTAAATAGATGTAAAGGAACCCAGGATAAAAAGTACTATAATTCATGATATTGCTTTCTTGATTATTATCACCTTGAAGATTTTTCATGTTTGTTTTATTGTCTTTGCAACTGGAGTAAGCTTTTAGGAGTAGACAAAATGTAGTAATTGCATCTTATAGTACTTGATATTTTCCAAGAGAGTTAATGTCAGGAACAAGTAGTGGGAACTGGCAAAAACAAAGGGGGGGATGATATTAGTTTCTTTATTAATACCCTGGATTGATGTTTAACATATATCAAGGACAAGGCTGCATCGGTGTTATATATCAAGCCCATTTGAAGTGACATCCTGTTCATGCCTCTACAGTTTAGATTTCCAGCAAGGATGATCCATTTGGAGTTGATACCACAATATTTCATGTTCTCTGTGGGCTATAGCTGTTATAAGCATTTTCTTCCTTTTTTTAAAATTCTATAAGGGTGTGTTATTCTTTTTTTGTTTTTAATTGACTTTATTGGTATGTTTTATACATGCATTATGATCACATTCAACATGGAGAATTTGTACTTGTACATGACACATTTTGACTCTCATTTTTTCCTCTTTCCCCTGCCCTCCCTACAACCCCACCCATTATATGCATCAGCTTTGTTTCCTTTACATTTACTATCAAGTTTTTTCCTTCCCTTATTTTTTCCTACCTGTCCTTTCCCTTTTCCTTTTGTATGTTTCCTTCCTCTTTTACATTACCTAGCATACATGTTGGCATTCATTTACACCTTCCGTTTTTCATTCTAGAGAAAAGATAAAGGTATTTGCACATCTGTGTCCTATTTATTGCACTTATGAGTATGTCCTCAAGGTAGATCCATTTGAGAATGAATGACTCAAATTTATCCTTCGTGGTGGCTGAGTAATACTATCTTTTATTAAACAACACACACACACACACACACACACACACATCTTCTTTATCCATTCTCCTGTTGTTGGACATTTGAGTTATTCCCAAGGTTTAGCTTTTGCAAACTGAGCTGCTATAAACACGAATGCATATATGTTGCTGTGAGATGGATCTTTTAATTCTTTAATGTATATACTCAGCAAGGATATAAGAGGGTCAAATGGGACCTCTAAATTTGAGTTTTTCGAGGAATCTCTGTACTGATCGCCACAGTGGTTGCACCAGTCTACAATCCCACCAACAGTGGAGAAGAGCTCCTTTCTCCCATCAGCTCCACCAGCATTTATTGTTGGTTGATTTTGTGAAAGCAGCCGTTCTTTGTGGAGTGAGATGGAATCTCAGTCTTGTTTTCTTCTGTATACCATGAATGACCAGTGATGTTGAATATTTCTTCATGTGTTTCTCTGCTTCTTCATCTGAAAAGTGTCTGTTCATTTCAGATGCCCATTTTTGAATGGGTTGTTTAAATTTGGGGTAGCTGATTTTTAAAAATCTTTATATAGTTTAGATAGTAGTTCTTTGTCTGAGAAATAGCTGGTAATTTTTTTCTCTTAGTGTAGTTTATTTACTCTGCACATAGTTTCTTTTACTGTACAGAAACTTCTTAATAATATGAAATTCCAGATTCTTTCTGCTCCATGTGGCTGAGGTTTTCTTCATAAAGTCTTTCTCTACGGCAATGTCTCCAAGAGTTCTACCTAACCTGCTGTGCAGCAGGTTTAGTATTTCTGTTTAATATTTAGGTCTCTAAGCCACTTTGATTTTATTTTAGTGCATGGTGAAAGAGATACATGTAGCTTTAGTCTTTGGCAGACTTAAACCCAGTTTTACCAGCCCCATTTGTCAAGAAACTATTTTTCCTCCATTGAGGTTGTGTGTCTCCTTTGTCAAAAATGAGGTGACTTAGTGTACCTGGAGTTGTCTCTGGATATTCTAGTCTGTTCCACTGATCTTTAGGTCTGTTTCTTTGCAAGTACCATGCTCTTTTTTAGCACAGTGGCTTTGTAGTACAGTCTCAATATTTGGTGAAAGCATTAGTCACAGCAATTAGACAAGAGAAAGAAATAAAAGGAGAGGAAGAAAAACTGTCGTTATTTGCTTATGACATGATACTCTATATAGAAAATCCTAAAAACAACCAAAAGACCACAGACTTAATGGCCATATTTAGTAGCATAACTTGATACAAGGTCAACACTCAAATATCAATAGTCTTTGTATATATGAACAACAAACTCATTAAGAGAGAAATTGAGAAATCAGTTCCTTCACAATAACTTCCAAAATGAAAATGAAATATCTAGGAATCTGTCTAACAAAGGAGCAGGTGAAAAACCTCTACTCTGAAAACTACTGCATTCTGAAAAGGAAGATTGAAGAGAATATCAGAAAATGGAAAGACATGCCTTGTTCCTGGGTAGGAAGAACCAATATCATTAAAATGGTAAAACTGCCAAAACTACTACATACATTCAATGCAATCCTGATTCAAATCCCAACAGCATACTTTGCAGAGCTAGAGAAAACAATCCAAAAATTCCTCTCAAACCAGAACTGACCAAGACTAGCAAAAGCAATTCTAGGCAACAAGGACATAACAGTATCAATTAGAAACTTGTGGCATTCCTGGATTTCAGTCAAATAATCCACAAGTTTTGAATGACCTTAGGGATTACCTGGTGGTGACTGTCAATCTACAAGGGCTATAGAACATTCCTTCTAGGAATCATTGCACAGAATAAGAAATGGTAGTGATCGGAGTATAGTAGAGCAATCCAAACCACTCATTTTTCAGACTATAAACCAAGGATGCAAGGAAGTTGTATTGCTGCTGAAAGTCCTATGGGAAGGTTATCCAAGTCTAGCACTAACCTTATTTTCCAAGGAATCAGGTGTTTGATCTTCCATGTTGGTGATTTTTACTAAATATATCCTTTCTTTTATTACATGTTTAGTAATATGCATTCTATTCAAATTAAAGCATGCATCACTTAAAGTAATGCATCCTGAGAAATGCAATTTTGGTCCCTTACAAACATCACAGACTGCACTTTCACAAGCTACTATGGCTACAAAGTTATTAAGCAATACAATTTTGGGGTACTTCTATCATATGTGACGGAAACATCATCATGTGGCACATGGCTATATTAAAGTCTTGCAGTTTTCATTAAAGAGTGATTAAGAATAAATTTTGACAGAAAAAAATATGCCTAAGCCTCTTACAATGCTCAGAGATATTCTTGGACCTGAGAAGGTAAAATTTCTCCAGACTTACACTGATCGGAATATGATGAAAGTATCTGCTTGTATTGCTTCTAATTAATTTCTCTGGAAGTTCCAAAATATTGTCCTTTAAGAACAAATTTTAATTTTATCTGGATTCTCTATCAATACATTTCTTATGAAGCAGGGAAGATAAATGATTCAGTAACAAGGTAGAAGTTTGCAGGAAGACCCTGACTGAGAAAAAACTCCCAGTGAGTTTCTTCAGCAGGGAAACTTGACATTTTTAGTTTCCTGAATTTTTTTAAATTTTTATCTAGAGATCAGCATGACTATTAAAAAAAGGGGTACGTGAAAAAAGCTTCAAAATTTTACATAAAGACTAGAAGGTTATAATCTGTTATTAGAAATAATGGTTATGTAAAATAGGAAATATTCAAAGGAATGTGGTACAGGAATGTAACAAGGGGAAAGAATAAATATGATTTGGAAAGAAAAAGAAATAGCATGTATACAAGGGATGGGGGCTGTGTGTGGGTAGGGATATGGGTAAAAATGAGAATTAACTTGTGTCACATACTGATACAAATTCCCCAATGATGAGGGTGTTTGTGAACTGTATATAAAATGTACTAATAAAGAATTCAATTTGAAAAAAGAAATAATGGTTATGGTTTCATACTACCTAAATCAAAAAGACAGGTTCAACTGAAGACTGAAAACAATAAAATAAATACTAAGAACTACCAAAACACTTTTCTTTCAGTTCTTCATAAATGATACACATATTGCATTCTTCTAAATTCCTCTTTCCTTCTATTCTAAAACCAATAACTTATTACAAATCCAAAACAGCAACCCAGAGCCAACAGTCTCAAAATTCACAAGGAAAATGTACAAAAAGAGTCAGCATTTGTGTTTTATTTGCTAAATACCAAAAATTTAAAATAGCAGGCATATAATATAAACAGTAGAAC
>PVIC010015497.1:0-35135 GCA_004025085.1 Thryonomys swinderianus
AAAAAAAAAAAAAAAAAAAAAAAAAAAAAAAAAAAAAAGCTAATGTGAGCTGGGCGTGGTGGCTCACTCCTGTAATCCCAGCACTCGGGAGGCAGAGGCAGGAGTATTGCTGAGTTCCAGGCTTGCCTGGGCTACACAGTGAACTGAGGGCCAGCCTGAACTACAAGGCAAGACCCTGTCTCAAAAAAATCAAAGCTAATGTGAAGAAGTGATATACTCACATAAACTTGTTTAAAGATATTCCAGCATCCTGGAAGGATGAGGCATGAAGATCTCGTGATACTCCTAGAGAAAGTAGTAACTCAGAGAGATCTTGAAGATGTCACTGCAAAGGACTACAGTTCAATCTCCAGTAACACAAAAGGAAGGGGGAAATAAAATTGTCTCATATTCTCGCTGTCTGTTCTTTCAGTATCACTGACAGACACCTGTCCAGTGCAGTCATTGGCTGCTAAGATACACAGAGAGCTGGATGGCTAAAGAAATTGTCAGAAAACAGAGAGGAGACACGTGATTATACCTATTTTGAAAATAAATTGCCTAGGATGTACTTCTGCATACCAACTCCATGAAGTCCCAGAGAAGCTAAGGGGAAAAAAACTGGCCAAAATAACAAAGGCAGGACAGATGCAGTATTAGAAAACCCTTGATGGGAGGTCCAGTGACCTATCGACTTGCAGAAGCCATTATTTGGACTTTCTTGAAGTCACAGACATTGAACTAGATGCTTTCTAGTAACCTTGATGATCTTAATATTTAATTAATCATTGTTATATGAATTTCATCTTTGCATATATGTATGTGCATATATGTATATATAATTTTGTGTATAGCTATTTAAGTTATGCTATATATCTACATATATCTACACATATGGCATATTTACATATTTCTATTTGTACCCGAATAAAAAAGTGAGTGGTCACTCTGCTAGCATATCCTCTCTCTAAAAAGAAAGTACAACCAACCAGTCAGAACAGTCATCTCCCCCTTCATAGCTGCAGTTTTAATATATTTTGACAATCTCCAGAGGAAGTCTATATTTTACATTTCAGAATATATTCCTCCACCTCAAATTCTTTCCAGACTTGATTAAAAGTCTTTTCTCAGATGTAGAACAATTTAAAAATAATTGAACTAAGCAAGAGAAAAGCTGTTTTTTTTTCTTTTTTCTTTTCTTTTGAGCTTTGTTCTATCATTACAGGTGCTGTGAGTGAAAATGACGTTGTAGGTGAAACAGGACTTAATAGTGTTGTTTTCTGAGGGAAGGCAGGCTTTCAGCAATACTCTCCCTTGGCCTTGAGTTCAGGAAGTGCACTGCATATTCAAATGGACAGCAGGAAATGCTACAGGAAGGCCCTGGGGTTTCCTTTCTCTTCACTGAAGCATTAAGCAGCAACTTTTCATGAGCAATAGTCTTACTCTTGGAGAACTAATAGTTTATTTTTACATTAAAAAAAATAAAAGCATGGCACAAAGAAAGAAATATTACCAAGGACTGAAAATGTGTTGTTTTGTTTTGTCTTATACATTCTCCGGCTGTGAGCTTTTGCTATCACTCAGACTATTTTCTGGACGAAGTTTTTAGAAAAAAAGATACCTACCTGCCATTCCATACACTTCCTTGCTGCCTGAAGATCACACCACCTTCCTCACCATGTCCCCTCCTCACCGTGTGCTGTGGGTAACCCATGTGCCACACTGCGCCTAGAGCAAGGCAGGGCCCTCCAGCCTAGGCCTTCTCTTCCACTATTCACAGATCCTTCCTTCCTGGCACAGAAACTACACTGCTGTTTCCACCTCCCTTTGTCTAACAAATCCTTCGAACATTTTGTTTCAGATGTCACCCCGCCGTCTTACCAACTGCTATGACACTGACGATGACAAAGTGTGGGTACTGAAGCGTAGAATGAACCCAAGGATTACAACATCATTAAAGGATGATGGAACTGTAGTTCTTAAATTCCTTCACTAAAGCAGAAGCAGGGGCAGCACAGTGAGTGCGCCGCAGAGTTGCTCAATTAATGTTAGGGCGTATATACATCTGACACTAGAAAAGGGCTTTGAAGAAGCATCAACTGCTACAGTATTGTATTTCAGAACCATCTCCGGTTCATAGGTGGCATATCCTGACTTTGTTTTCACATCATAGAGAAGTCAAACAAGCTATTTTAGACCTCTTTTATGAAGGCATTAAGCTCCCATGACTTACCTCACACAGGGCCTAATTCATAACCTCTTACTTCGGTTAGCTTGGGGGTTAGGTTTCGCTGTGTGAATTGGGAAAAGGGAGGCACACATATCCAGACTGTGGCGGTTGGTAAATCTCATTTAATTGAAGTTTGATAACATGACAGTTAATTGTGATCTGAATTCATTTCTCTGCATTATCATGCTCATAAATAAATATTTAAGTATTTATCAGATCAGTGTTCCTGGAAGCTACAAATGTAGACAAAACTTATTGTGCTTACAAATCCAAATGCTAGTCCATTGTGGGAAAGAGAGGATGTCACCAAAATTTTACCTAAATTCAGAAAAAAGATTCTCTTGAGTTCATTTATAGAAAAGTAGGCTAATTTTTATTGCTTATTTTACTTATTTAGCTCTCTACACAGACTTTAAAAGTGATATAATGAATATCCTGCCAGGATTTCAATACAATGAGATTAATATTAAAAGGCTATTAAGAAGATCACTACCACTAGCTCTTATTTTGTGCATAGAAGGACACAAGGTAAGAGTTATCCCAATTTTCCATCTAGCTACACTTCTGTGGAGGTGGTTTAGTGGCTAGTGTGGACAGGTATGCAACTCACCAAGTCTCAATCCGTGGACATTGTGTATGAGAAGAAATGGTCAGCTAGAGATGGTTGTGTGTTATTGTGTGTTCCATCCTGCGAGTGGCATATATTTTGAAAGATACTGCCGAAGTCTCAGCATAAACAGAGCCCTAAAACTCTCCACTCCAAAATATAAACTGCATGCTCCCTCAAGCTAATGCCTTCCTGGAATACTCTACGCTTTATTGATTTCCCTCTACTTTGAGCTCCCAAAGCTTTTAAAGTCTGTATCACCCCATTAAGAATGCTTTCTTATACCATCTTGTACTATTAACTAATTGTTTCATGTGTATTGGCCTTGTTCAGTGTGATTATTAGTGCCTCTTGGGTAGAAACCCTTCTCCCTCTTTTCTACCATTTAGCACCAAGAAAACTCTAAGAATGTAATTGACACAAATAATCAACTGAATTACCAGTTAATTGATCACCCTACTTGAATTAACAAACAATATCTTAAATTAGGGTTATACTTCTATCTGGGCTAGATTTTTATAGCAGTGTGATATAGGGAAGGGTCACCTAAGAATTAAAGGTAGTATTTTAGATGACAGCTAGCTGCCAAATATTACATTTTCTAAAAATACTAAATTGTCTTAGACAATAAAAAGGCTCATATAATTAGAGACATAATCCAAGACTGAGAAATTTTCAATTAATAATGGAGGATATTAGTCTAAATTTTCAGGCTCAGTGTTGACCTCTTTACAACAGTAGGAACAACAAAAACTTTAGTAGGGGGCAACTCTTTAAAAGACTAATAAGATAAAAATCTTTGTGTTTAACGAGACACATAAATGTTTGGGGTTCTGAATTTGAAGCACAATGCTAAATGTATATGTGAGGTTAAGCAACATGGACGACAAGAAGAATGTTAATTGGTGAAGGAGTCAAAGTAGACACTTGAATGAAACAGAAAGAAAGAAGTATCTCAGGATGGAGGGTTTCCAGAAAGTCTGCTGAACCATCCACAGACTACAGGAGGCGGATAGACCATCTCTCCACATGAAGAATCAGAGGAAGAAAATAATAGTTCAGGAACACAGTGAGCTGGAGTAAGAGACAATGGCTCCCTAGAAAGAACTTCAGCCACATATAGAAGTAGTCACTGCCAGGGCCATGGTGATGGAACCAAAGGGACCAGTGAAGGGACCTGACCCTCATCTTACCTGTTTAGTTCCCTGTTTAAGCTTCTTATTTACTTAACTGGAAACAAGCCTAGAACACAGTAGGATATTTTAGGCCACAGGAGAATTTCAAGCAAGATAGACAATGAACAAAGAGCCAGGCAGATAAAGAATAAACAGAATAGTGTATTCATTTTGGATTTCAATTTTTGTTTTTACCTGTAGCACAGATGATAAAATGCTCATTTCCAATACAGGAAAAGAAGAAAGTCACAGGAGATTCTACCTCACCTCAGTGTTTTATCTTTTGGCACAACCTCCATATTGTTCCTCATTAGGAACATTAGCTACTGCTAGCATGCTTCATTACAACATAGCAGGAAAAACTGTGACTGATAAAAAAAATAAAAAGAAACAACCCATGAACATAAAACAGGCAATGTCATGATTACTTGCCTCTTTATTAGGTTATAAGATAAAAAATGGAAAGTGTGGCTTTGTTTTATATGTATGCATTCTTTTATACTTTGACACTGAATCTTATTTGGTCAGGATTCTTTAGTTGATGATAAGGGAAACTTGCATCACACAAGATCTGAGTTTGTAATAGTCTTGTCTACATCAGTTTGGTAAAGTTTTCCATGAATGGGCAGCAGGACATTACCAAGAAGGTTTGCATGTTTGCAATGAATCTTACAGGTTGAAGACTTACCCACCCTCTCCTTACCCTTCTTGTGTGGCAGCAATCTACTTTCCCCTAGGTATAGTTGAGTAGGCAAAGAACTCAAAAGAACCCAAGGCATGTTTCTACTTGCATCTGAATTAGATCATAGTCATATTTTCCAGTGTTTCTGTATCAACTTGGATAAGTTAGTGATAAATAACCCTAAAGTCTCAGCTGCTTATACGGTTGCTTTACTGTAAGATAATGACTGGTTGGTTGTGCCTATTATCCACATAGCTTTCATTCCAAGAAATAGCCTGACAAAGCAGCTTCCATCTAAATAATGTTGGTCATGTGACTGAAGGAAAAGAGAACATGTTGAACTGCTCATTGATTTTTGAACCACTGCTTGAAAGTTATGTACGTTTCTTCTGACCACATTTCACTGACCTAAATAAGTCATGTGACCATGTCTGATATACTGTACAAATATGCAGTCTTCATTAAGGTAAGTTGGATATGACTTACTACTACTAATAAAGTCCACCAAGCTCACCGAGTTTAGAGTTGCTGAAATTGAAGGCAGGTTCTTGAATTTGAGACATTTAGTGATGAGATGATGTATTAGTTGCTTGTGTTAAGCTAGTTTTACAGCCTATAGAACACTATCTTGAACTTGCCAAATGCTATATTTTAGAATAGATGGCTGGTTAAGAGATAAAATGCTTTTGTACTCTGCTCCTGCAATGCCATTTTTCTAATTAATCTTAAAAATGCATTTGCTCCATTCCCTTTCTTTGTTCCTTGGCCCAGGACACTGACTTTTACATTTCTGTTGGTCTTATTCCCTTCCAGATGGATTTGAGCATTGCAAAATGCTAGCAGAAAATCAGAGCATGAGACTAAAGAGGAGTTGGGGCTATTTCTTCCAAGCTTGCTTCCTCTTTCTGACATTTGGCAATGTCTGCATTCTCTGCAGACAGAGGGGAAACCATCTGTGTGCAAGCCTGCAAAGTACACGTCTTATATACCTTCTTGTTCACTATATGCAGCCTGATCATTCTGGCGGTCTAAATTGGTGATGTTATACATCACTGCTAAAAAGTTGGTGTAGAAACTTATTTCTGTGCAGAGGACAGAAAAGTATTCTCCGTTTATTATGACATGCCATGTTTCTGTATTCATAACCCAACACACGATTATGTTATATTATTTTTTATATACTAAGTTGACAATAAGTATTTTGGACTTTTATTCCTCAAACATTGCTCTCCATATGTGAAGGAATTTCTAGGAATAAAACCTTACTATTTTTTGCCTGTGAAAATTTATAACTTCGGGCCGGAGGGTTGGCTCAGTGGTTCTGGCACCTGCCTCGCAAGCACAAGGTCCTGAGTTCGATCCCCGGTAACCACATACAATGCTGGGCGTGGAGACTCACACCCACCAACAATCAATAGCACATACCACAGTGCCAGGCGTGGTGGCTCACGCCTGTAATCCCAGCACTCGGGAGGCAGAGACAGGAGGTTTGCTGAGTTCCAGGATTGCCTGGGCTACATAGTGAGCTCAGAGCCACCTGTTCTACAAAGCAAGACCCTGTCTCAAAAAAAAAAAAAATTATAACTTGTTTATGTCATCAAATAATCAAATCCCAGTATTATGCCCTTGCCATTGTCCAAATATCCTTATTTTATAACTCCATTAATAAAAGTATTTCACTCGATTCAGGACCTCTTGTTCTTGGGTAGATTCATTTATATTTTCTCATTTTGTTATGTGTGACATTTACTTTTGGTTATAACCTAAGTTGAAAAATAAATATTATGTTTCCATCATGTTGTTTATGTCATTTAATGACATAGTGATTTCTTATGAAATAAAATTTCGTATGAAACACTTCCTATGAAGTATATCTGTCTTAGGATCTCTTTAGAAAGCAATCATCATGTCAGGATTTTTAAAAATGACCTACACATGTTGAACATAATTATGATGTGTAATATAATGTACCAATAGAGATTTAAAAAAAGAATACCTACACATCTTTTAATAGTTGGAAATTATCAGAATTTGTTTTTACTATTTATCACAAAAGTTAAATTAATCATCACATAAAACAAAGAATCTTTAAGAATTAGAACATGCATAATTAATAGTTTCTTGAAAACTGGGAGACTGGAAAAGGAATTTTCAGGGGTGAGTATGCAAAGGATTCAGGGAACACTAGGCAAATTTAATGATCTAATTAAGACCAACAGTTTGTTTAATAAGTATGAGCCTGATTACAAATATCTGATGCAGTTAGTATGATTTCTCATAGACAGCAGTACTCAAAATTTCCAAAGACAAATTTTCTACGGAAGTAGAGGTCAGATTGTACATAGCCTCTCTAACAGCCTCTTTCAAAGACAATTTTATGGCTCACCATTGACTGAAACATACATTTTGCCTTCTTCAATATCTCCGAATGTTTTTTCCATATTAAAACCCTAACCATTTTTCAAGACCTTTCCATGTAGTATCCACTCCAATGAGCCTTTCCACTTTACCCCTTTCTTGATTAATCTCTCCTCTGAATTATAAGACATATTGCTTATAGGGGTCTCTGGCTAATTAATCATATACTATTACAATGAACCTTCTGCTTCCTCATAGTATTATTTAACTTTTCATGCATACATATTGTCTTTGCACCAAAGAGAGGTGTTGAGAAGTAATTTTGCAAGGCCAATTTATTTTAGTGCAATGGAGACTGTTCAATTCTTCTGTTGGTGATCAGAGCCAGCATGACAGTCTCCCCTGTAAACAGAATTGATTATAGCTTTTCATAATTCACAGTAAATTTAATGAAGATCACCTTGTAGTTTGATTTTTAATGTGGAAAATACTTCCACTGTAATTATTCACTTTGTATTTACACAGATTGATGGAAAGAGGGAGGGTCAAGCAAAGTTCAGGTCCAGTCTGGGCAACTTAAAGAGGTAATAAGACAACGTCTCATAAAGGATGGGGTGGAGATACAGTTTAGTATGAAGTTTCTGGGTTCGGTCTCCAGTTCGGAAATGACAGAGAAAGAGAGGGAGAGAGAGAGAGGCAGAGAGCCAGAGTCAGAGACAGAGATGGGTTTCATCTAACAAACAATTTCAGAATCACATGGAGAGATTTGGTGATTGATTATACATAAAGGGCTGAAATGGAACCAGCATTTTTCAGAAGGCTGGAATTAAGAAGCAGGTGGTATCTAGGTAACTGGGAAATATTTAAAAGGATTATTCAAGGGTTTCTATAGCTCTTAAGTATGAGTTAGTTTCCAGATTTTCAATGAGGAAATATTCAGAGAATAAAGCAAGTTACAAAGTAAGAAAAACTAAGGCGTGCGATCCAAGATATCAATCAAGTAGCAACTTAAATTATAAAGACTAGAGCACAAGAACACTGATATGAGTACTAAAATACAGAATGAAATAAGAATCATAGAGTCTAGAAAAGCAAGACACAGTTTGAGACCAATCCCTAGGAGATGACTTCCAGTTAGAGGGTAAATTTTTTTTTTTTTTTTGAGACAGTGTCTCACCTTGTAGTTCGGGCTGGCTCTGAGCTCACTATGTAGTCCAGGCAAGCCTCGAACTCAGTAATCCTCCTGTCTCTGCCTCCCGAGTGCTGGGATTACAGGTGTGAGCCACCACGCCCAGCACTTTGGTATGTGGTATGTGGTATTGATTGCTGGTGGGCGTGAGTATCCATGCCCAGCATTGTATGTGGTTACTGGGGATCAAACTCAGGACCTTGTGCTTGTGAGGCAGGTGCTGGAACCACTGAGCCAACCCTCTGGCCCTAGAGGGTAAATTTTAATGGGACAATTAGTACAGATGAAACATACAGATGAACCAAGAACTTTGAATTATCTAATTATCATAAAGCATTTGCTATACATAGCATACGAGCATAAATCTATTAATACATTATTTAGAAAAAGTATGATGTGTTCTAATATTGGTAATCATTATGTGCCCTATAATAAGGTCTTCTCTTTAAGCATACAAAAAGTTGCTTTGCTTTCCAGTCCTCAGTGATTTCTGTCAGCTCCGTCCTCACACCAGGGCCCCACACTGGGCACCACATAAAGGAGAACGGGAGCACTCTCTCGCTGCTCACAGCCTTAGTTCCACACCATGGGTCCTGACCCATTCTTTTGTACTGTGTTCCAGCTTGTTTTGGAACATCACAGCTGCAGCCCTCATTTCTCATGCTTCCCTTTTTTAGCATCACCTCACCTCACCCTTTATTCTTGACGTGTCACACTTTCTTTCCCAGTTCCCCACCAGTAATATGCACCCTACTGCCGTAGTAAATGCTCTTCCTGATATGACCAGGTCCGGGAACCCCCTGACTCTGTGCTGCTCCCTCCAGTCCCTCTAATTTATCCTGCTCCATCCCTCCCGGGAACACACCCTCTCAGTTCATCTTTGCTTCACACTGGACACCAGAAATATTAATAAATAGCACTAAGGGCAATTTACTAGTCTTACTTTTATCTACCACAGTACTATGCATCGCAAAATAATGGGCATTTTAAGAGTCATGTTTTGTAACCTATTTATAGATCAGACAAACCTCACAAAGACAGAGAAAAATGGATTTGTAGAAATGGAAGGTAGCAATAAAATACATTTCTGGCTTTAGAGTTTTACATCAGTGTGAAGTTGTTATTAAGTGTTAGCAAGTTGGCTTTTATTTGGAAGTAGTTGGTGTTGGTAGACAATGAAAAGAGAAGCAACTGTAATAGGTTACCCTCGATTTAATGAGTTCCTCCCGAGGTTCGATGAAGTCATAGCCAAGTATTAGGCTCTTTGTTCAACTCAGTGCTTTCCTCTCTAAACACACCTAGTTATGGAGCCAACACAGTAAACGACTTTTTGGTTTCCCATCACTAGTTTGTGGTTTAGTACTTGGGTTGGTTAGCCTACAATGAATTGGTTACCCTACAATTTTATGATTATTTTTTGTCAGCCGGACCAGATTGCAATATTCTAATATTCTTCATAGTAAATTTTCCCAACATTGCTTCACACATAAACAAGAAGAGGAGGAGGAGGAAACAACCGATAGAAATTTTTCAACATGGAGTTTTAGAAAGGAAAAAGTAAGACCCAGATGGAGTGATATGAATACTTTGGCTTCAAGAGCACCCTTGAAGTTCATAATGTGTAGAGATTCAGAAGATTCCTAGGTAAGTACAGTGCTGCCTAATCCTCAAACTCAGAACTATGCAAATAGTATATTTTGTCCCCTAAAATTAATTTTCATAAGAGTCCCAGACTACCATGTTGTCATAATGGTGTGAAGTTTAACCTTAGTGATTTTGGAAGTTTTTTTTCCCTGGGAACCCAGAAATATTGTAAATTATAAACATAGCACTTGGACTGAGGTCAATTGTGCATCTACATTCTTACCTCATCCCTATGAAACATTAAATTGTAAAAAGGTGTTTAAGAAATAAAAAAGAAAATAAAAATAGAAAAAAAAGCAGTTTAAAGATAAACAAGGATGTGCCTCTAAATATAACAATGTTATTTTGACAATATGTTTCAACACATTCTAATTCATTACACTGGAATTTTTGTGCTCCTACAAAAAAAGTGTACAGACTTCAGGTGAAAACTGTCATCCACAGGCAGTTTCTAAATCCTGTGATTTGTTTATCTTTGCTAGTTTAACAGCATAAAATAATTATTAATCAAGATGCTCTAGCCTTTGAAAGTTTGATCATAAATCAACTCATATGTGGTATAGGTACAGAAATTTGATGAAACTGAATTTAGGACATTAATCCCCTTAGAAGTAATTTTAACTCCAAGAGAAATGTATTTATTTATATAGTTTATCTCTCCATATAGACAGATAACTCTGGGGAGAAGACTACAGATTTTGGAATTCTTTCATTGTCTCACCACTGAATCATAATAAGAGTTTGCAGAAACATTGAGGTAAAAATACTGCTTTTGAGCTGGGCATGGTGGCTCACACCTGTAATCCCAGCACTCAGGAGGCAGAGACAGGAGGACTGCTGAGTTTGAGGCTTGCCTGGGCTACATAGTGAGCTCTGGGCCAGCCTGGATTACAAAGCTAGACCCTGTCTCAAAAAAAAAAATACTGCTTTTGAGATAATCTATGCCAATCAGTTTGATTACTTTGATCAACTCATGTTCAATTTACTCAAGTTTGAACAATTCTAGTAAGAAAAGATCTGTGAGACTACTATTTGTCACAAGAATTTTGTTTTCTTTGTCTTCTGGCCTCAAACTTGTGCATATTTTAAATCTCTCTATATTTCCTGAGGCAGATAATCTCTTTCAGAGATTTCAGGACTCCATGGCTAGAAATACTTAAAACTTCAACCTCAAAGTGCTCAGAAGAGCCCTGGAGTCTCTTTTCTCTTCCAGGCATCAAGTGGGAGAAAGCAAATAGGAACCGTTTGAAATTCAGATGAAAACAAACCTCATTCTTTTAGATAGTCTTTTTCTCTAAATCAATTTCACAACAACCCACAACCTTTGGACCAACTCTTTTCTCTAAGTCTTGGCCTTCTCACCTAAGGATTTGGGCAAGAATGATCCTAAAATACAGTTCTATACCACACTAGTCGATGGCTGGAGAATGAAGAGGACCTGGCACTGAGGATCAATTTACTGATCTCTTGAAGAGATGACCATCTGAATCAGAATGGCGTGTTTTATTAGAAGGCTATATATATATATACTATTATTATTATACTATTCTTGCTATTATAGTATAATATATTATACTATTCTTGCTAGTAGCAAAACATGAAAATTAGACAGGTCTTACAAGAGGCTAAAATTCCCCTAGTTGGAAGCAGGTTAAGCCTCAAACTACAAGTAAAATGGAGGCTAGCCATGCATAAGGGCAGGTGAAGCTAATGTCTAAGTTTAACAGGACAAATTTTACAAACGTTCTTCTGTCTCTATGTCCATGTTTTATAGTCTAAAGCTGTGTTCCACATTCATTTACCCTCGAAGGACTAGTTCCTGTGCTCTGCAAAAAAGGCTTCCTGAGAACTGGGACTACAGAGATAGAGCTATATTAGCATAATACATCTGCTCCCTTTTCCACCCTCCACTCTCAGGAAGTCTGTGTTAACCCACAGGGAAGCCAAGCAAAACAAGAACATCAGAGGTGTGAGAAAAAAAAAGCCATTCTGGGCTGCACTAGCCCAAAATGGTTAGGAGCAGAATGAGAGCTACAGTCCAGGGAAAGGAAAAAAAAAAAAATCAGAAATGAGGCTTTCTTTGCTAAGATGAGAAGGAAAGACAATCACTGTGGACTTGGTTGGCAGGGTTGCTTTGAGGTACTAAGTCAAGCTGAGCCTTGCTCCTTACTCACCCTGAAGGGTTTTGGGGAAACAAGATTATTGCTAAAGGGGAAATCAGAGCCCTGTTTCTTTAACTCCCCAAGGGCGCCTCCCCATGGAACTCCTTAATTCTGGATCTGCTTTAGGCATTCTGCCTCACTGGTGCACAGCCTGAGGCAGAGCTCTACTGATAAGCTCTGGGCAGTGGCCTGGAGTGGAGGCAGATTTAAACCTAGGAAGAGGGGTGGAGGCCAGCAACGGAAAGTGCTCTGTCTTAAGCTACTGTAGAAATCTGTCGTAAGAGATTTGAGTGGCCATTTGCCAAGGTAACAACTATAAAGCAGCAAAAAGTAAGGGAAACATTTGAAAGAAAATAGAGGTAGTTCATTTTTTTTTAATGCCTGCCAACCCCCTTCCCCATGTGTGCAATGAGTGACTTTGAACGCCCCCAAAGATTTGGTGTGAATGTCCTTAAATTTGCGAGAAACCTTAGATTCCTTCGAGAGCATATTTGAAACTATGAATTCCTGGAGATGGGGAGGGAAAATGGATAAAAAGGCAAAGTCACATGTACACTAAAATACCATTTTCAATGCCCATGGGTTAATACAACTTTTAAATTTAATTCTTGATATATTCTTGGATGCAAGGTTAGTTCCTGCTTTCGACATATACATGCCTATTAACTGTGGGTGTGAAAGAGAATCGGCCCATATGTAGGGGTTGTAGGGTGCCTGAGGGTAATGGTGAAGAGGGTGAAGCCAGTCTGAAAAGCAAGTGGTGTTTGGTTGGTTTACTCTTCTCTGCACGCTGCTAAGTGCCAGGCATTATGTGCCTCTCACGAGGTCCACATCTAGGAGACCTACCAAAAGAAGAAAACACAATTACACCACATGCTTTCTCTCTTCAAGGAATTCATTTTGATTCTCAAAAGGTAATTTGAGGACAATATAAATGAACAGATTAAATAATAAAGTAATAAGTGGAAAGGTCCTGAAGGTGGAAAAACAAATTAGAAAAAAAGACAGCTTTTCTAAATGGAGATGAGGCTTTAAAAATGCCCTCACGTATGAATAGGATTTTAGGAGAAAAGATAAAAGCATAAAATGTTGGGAAAACAACATGGGAAAAAATGATAAGGCAGCCTGCAGGATTATCCTAACTAATGAGTCAGCACTGTTGGGTAGTATAAAAGTAAACTTGGCAGAGTAGAGATAACCCTGAGAGATTCTTACCATTTTGTAGCAAAGATTCTTGTGAACTCTAAAAGTGAGCATGAGCATGTTGAGCTCTATTTACAAGACATGGGAAAATGATTTCACATTTCCGGAGAGGACCAACCTATAGTTCAATATGGTATAGTCCCCAGGACCAGTGGGTGATCGAAGATCCAGGAAGATACAAGGAAAATAAAATAGTAAAACAAAAGAATGAAGCTATCATTTAAGGAACGAGCCATATATGTTTGAAAAGCTCAACTAAGAATATTTGACATATTTCTTATGCTCAAAATGATTAATTGGTAATAATATTAATAAGTCTGGCTGTCACTCTAAAATCCTGCATGTAGAGCTCTCACCAGAATGAAAGATACATGCTGTAGCTTCACAATTGGGATGAAAATTAAACTCAATAAGAGTGGAGGGGAAAAGAAATTAAATGTTATAAGCCCAATAGAAATGAGACAGCATGGGCAAAGAGAGTTGAAGAGCAAAAGGAAATTTAATAAGGATGATGTAATAAGCTCTCTCATCTGGCGGACTCTGAAGAAGACGACTCCCCCACCCAAAGGAGAAAGGATGATAGTCTAGAGAGACAGATTATTCAAGGGAAGATCAGAAGGATGTCCTGGAGGAGCTGGATCTAATGACAAAAGAAAAAGAAAAGGTGCCACAGAGGGGATAGTGATGACACCAACTGGTAGAGTTCTCCCAACCTCTAGTCATCTGGAACCCACCTGTCCTCCATCTTAAGTGTTTCTCATATCAACCCTTATGAGCAATAGAGTCATTACCCTTGCTCCATCCATGTCCTTGCTCCATAAAAGACATATTTTAATGCCTAACACACATCCGTCACTAGGTACTTTGGGATGAAACATTTTTATTCACTTCTTTTGCTATTTATGATAACTCTAGGAAGAATTTCAAGTCAGGAGTTACTGTGTACATTACATAGGTGCAGAAGTTGTTGCAAAGCAGTGCTGTCTTGTTCTGGAATATGAGGTCTGTTCAAAAGTACAGTTAATGTTCAGTGTTTAAACATTTTACACTAAAAGACATTGCCTTTAATTTCCATCAGGATACTTTCCCTCTCTTCACACACACATCACATTTATTGCTGTTACCACTTTCTGAAGCAGTTATAGATGTTCTTGTTGTGGTGTTGAAATGCATTGTCATGATTATTTCGATGTCCTGAATTTGTTCAAAGGGTTGGCCTTTCATGATCATTTTAACTTTCGGAAAAAGACAGAAGTTGCATGTTACTAGATCTGATGAATAAAGTAGATAGTGATTTTATGAGCTTTTTCTTTGGATGGCACTAGAGAGCAGCACTTAAGATGTTTAGTCATACTTTGTGTAGACAATCATAAAAAAGTATGCCAAGAGCTAATTCAGAAAATAGCACTAACAATGGGTTTCGCTTTGTAGTTGAGGCTGGCTCTGAGCTCACTATGTAGTCCAGGGTAGTTTTGAACTCAGCAATCCTCCTGTCTCTGCCTCCCGAGTGCTGGGATTATGGGTGTGAGCCACCATGCCCCGACACTGTGGTATGTGGTATTGACTGTTGGTGGGCGTGAGTCTCCATGCCCAGCACTTTATGTGGTTACCGGGATCGAACTCAGGACCTTGCACTTGCAAGGCAGGCGCTGGAACCGCTGAGCTAATCCTCTGGCCCAAGAAAAATATTTTGAGAAGAGTTAATGGCAATGTGTCTCTAACTGTGATGAGTTTTAAAATTTAAGCATTTATCACATATGTTGATCACACTTCATATGTTTTGAGATTTTTGGTGGATTTCTGAAACCAGGAATAGAACCAAACCTGTATACACTGTATTTTTCCTAAGGCAATATAGTGATGAGAAACACAATTTGTAATACATTTAATTTATAGAAGGACATTTCTCAAAAAAATAAATTGAGAGGTTCCATTTAACTTATCTATACATTTTCATGGTATTTTCTTGAAAGAATTAAAAAGCATCCTATCACAGTGATATATGTACACACATGCTTATAGTGGTACACTTTGCAATAGTTGAGTCATAGAAACAGTCAAATGCCCATCAACCCATGAATAGAACAAGAAGATATGGGGGTTTTATGCAATGGAATACTACTATACCATAAAGAAGAGTGAGTTTCAGACATTTATAACTATGTGGATAGACTTTGAGACCATACTCTTAAGTGAAACAAACCAAACACACATGTTTGAGTGCTATGTTGTTTCTCTGGCGTGTGAAACCAAAAGTGTAAATAAGAACTAAAATTGGAGAGATTGGGTTAGTAGCATCCAAAAACCATGGGTTTCTTCCTATTCTGGGAAAGGAGGTGAGGTCATCCCTGGCTTGGGATTGAATGAATGCTTGAAATTTTGCCTAATGGAGAAAACATCTTTGGAATGGCATTTCCTAAGTCACAGGAAAGAATCCACATAGATCACTAGATGTGCACTGTGTTTATGAATGGCACCTTTGAAGTATTGGTGGCCCCAGCACCTGGTTATCTACCCAAAGGGTTGCATTTTAGTTTAGTTTTTTTTTTTTTTTTTTTGAGACAGGGTCTCACTTTTTAGTTCAGACTGGCCCTGAGCTCACTATGTGGCCCAGGGAAGCCTCAAACTCAGCAATCCTCCTTTCTCTGCCTCCCAAGTGCTGGGATGACAGGCGTGAGCCACCACGCCTGGCATTATGGTATGTGGTATTTATGGCTGGTGGGCGTGAGTCACCACACCCAGCATTGTATGTGGTTACTGGGGATCGAACTCAGGACCTTGTGCTTGCGAGGCAGGCGCCGGAACCACTGAGCTAAATCTCCAGCCCTGCATTTCAGGTTTTTGATTTTTGGGGTTTTTTTTTTTTGTGTTTTTTTGTTTTTGTTTTTGTTTGTTTTTTAATCCACTTAATCTGGCAATCTCAACCCTATTCCCCAACTGATTTCTAACTTTCATTTTCTGAGAAAATATCCCAAGGACTAGATTTTCCTTAGCCATCTATTTTCTTGCTAATCTCAGTAAATTTCTGCAGTGGCTATCTTATTATGTGAAATACAGTGACAATGTATTGTATATAGTTTCTATTAACTGTTAAGGAAAACATGAAATCAAAAGAAGAGAGAAAAATAAGAAGTAGGGAGAAATTCTAATAATTTCCCAAGTTATGTGGTCTGTGGCTTCAAAAATATTTCAATATACATGCTAATTGGTCTCATTTAAACTGCTAGGTCCTCCTAGCTCACTGAAAAGAAAATTTTGTGTTGTTATCTATTTGTTTGTTTTTGGTAAAAATCTTTTATGTCTATAACTTATACTGTAACATTTTGGCTATTTTTTTAAAGATTATGGTAGCATTTAACTCTAATGTCTCAAGTTTTTTTTTTAACAGAAAACCCACATCTTTTTAATTAAATTCTTTATTGGTACATTTTATATACATATTATGATCACACTCAATATTGAGAATTTGTACCAGTATATTACACCAGTTACTTCTCATTTTTTACCCAATACCTTACCCACTCTACAACCTCTCAACCCCTATCTGCCTATTGTTCCTTCTTTTTTTAAACGTATTTTTATCTTTCCCTTCATTACTTACCCCTACCCTTTTCTCTTTGACTATTTCCTATTTCACAATATTTATCATACATTCTAGAACGCATTTACATTTTCATATTCTTATATCAGAGGAAAGATACAGTATTTACACATCTGTGACCTATTTATTTCATTTTTGAGTATGTATTCGAGTATAAATGATTTTGAGTATGTCCATTTGAGTATAAATGATTCAAATGTATCATTCTTTATGACAGAGTAATACTCCATTTTATTTTTAAAAACTTTACATCTTCTTTATCCATTCACCAGTTTGTGGGCTTTTGGGCTGTTAGCTATTAAAACCTGAGATGCAATTAACATGGGTGTGAGTATGTCACTGTGCTATACTTTTAATTCTTTTGTGAATATGCAGAGTAATAACAGGGTCAAATTGGTCAAATGGATGAACCTTGAGACCATACTCATAAATGAAATAAATAGGACACATATGTGTAAATACTGTGTTGTTTCTCTACTGTGAGAAACTGAAGTGTTAATGAGGTTCAAAATGTATAAAACATATTGCAAAATAGTAAGAAAATGTTCAAAGGGAAAGGAGAACTTGGAGAGGGTAGGGGAAAGCAAAGAAGAGAAAGGAAAAATCTGATAATAAAAGTCAAAAAAGGAAATAAATTTAATGCCAATAAAAGGATAGAAGGGTTGAAAGGAAGACAGGAGAATGGGAAAAAGTAAGAATCAAGATATATCATGTGTAGGTACAAATTTTAATGATGAATATGATCATAATTATACTTAAAAAGAAATGTACCAATAAGCTCAGTAAAAAAGGTATGCAATAAAAAAGATTATGTATAATATTAACCTTATCTACCTATCTATCTATCTATCTATCTATCTATCTATCTATCTATCTATCTATCTATCTATCTATCTATCTATCTATCTATCTTTTGAGACAGGGGTCTCACTTTGTAGTTCAGGCTGGCCCTGAGCTCACTATGTAGTCCTGGCAAGTCTTGAACTCAACAATCCTCCTGCTTCTGCCTCTTGAGTGCTGAAATTACAGGCATGAACCACCATGCCAGCCTTTATTACATTTTTTTCTCTTATCTTTAATTTATTATGAAATTTTACTTCATTTTTTCATAGAAGGAAGAAAGCTTTTTTTTAAAAAAACCATTTCTTTATTAGTATCTACCTGTATTGCACAACAATAACACAACAAAATGTATTTTAATATAGTACATTTTCTTTATAAATGAGGTGCCATTCAAAATGAATAGTAATAATAATATTTAACAATTACTAAATATACTAGAACAAAATTTCCAGAATCACTACTGATGGGTTTTGAGGCCCTCATTACATAAAATAGGGTTTACTTGAATTCAAACACTGTGACACCGTGAGTCAGTTTGGTGACTCATGATTACCAGGGGAGTAGCACACATACTTTTGATACTCTGAACCACAGCAAAAAATGAGATGACTTGTGTTTCAGCTGGCGGGGAGCAGTAGGTATAGAATTTATTATGAGCTAGGCATGGCGGTGCACATCATTGAAAACTTACCAGTTTTTCATTTAGCATTTTTGGATTGTTGTTGATCGTGGGTAACTGAAACCATGGAACATGAAACCACAGGTAAGGAAAGAGGGTTCTATAATATTTGAAGTAACTTGGGTTTCCAAGGTCAACTGTAAGGTGGGACTTGAGCCTGCTGGTTCCCAGCTCTGCTAGCACACTTACTCTAAAGCATGAGGGGGACAGTAAGCATTGGTATTCCTCATGTTTTCAGAGTAGGTCAGAGAGCAGAGTTTTTGTGCAACGAGGTCTGTAGAAGCCAGTGTGAAATCTGATTTTGGAATAAAGCTTTACAGAGACATTTTGCATAACAAAGTCAGTCTTGATCCCAAGGGGAATGATCTAAAGTAATAGGATTTTGTTGATCTGGCCACAACAAATAATCTGTAATTAATATTACCACATAACAAATGCTTTCTCTTATGGCTAGTCATACATTGAGCACTCTCTGTATAAAATACTTGTTAGTTTATTGTTTATTATCTAGTTATTAGTGTTGTGGCTTTTAAAAATAACATTTAATGAAAGAGGTGTTTTGTTAGGAGTGAAGGTGATAAAGATCTCTTGCTCTGCACCAGCTCAACCCTTCTGACCTGTTCTTGGAAGAACTGCTAGTTAATTCTCCTAAACTTTCCTATTTTCCATTTATTACCAGGCAGCTCTATCAGAAAAATAGAACTCATCATGAAGTCTTGTTATTACAATTTTGAGGTTTGGAAGAAATGTGGAATTAATTGTATCAAGTGACATCTTTTCGTTTTTGAAGCTACTTAATTCAAGTTATATGAAGAAGTAAAATTGAAAAATCTAATACAAAGTAAATACCACAAGGTAAACAAAAATGCTTATATGCAAATATAAATGACATATAGTCAATTTTTGAAATATAAAAGCATCAAATTTTCATATTGGTTTATATGAAATTAATATATTTCATTTCCTTATATTTATTGATATTACTTTGTTGGGTTTGGACTCTAAAAGTTCTTTTTCTGTTTCTATTATTTTTTTCTCCATTTTTACTTATTTTTCAACTGCCTTAAAATCCTCAACCTTTTCAGAAATTATCATATCTTAGCCTCAGAATTTGAAGTATCATATATTTTAAGTTCTTATCTAGAATACCATCAGTTATCTGATACTTATTCTTTTCATCCTATGACAACTGTGAAACTCAAAAGCTGCCCTTTATCAGTTTATATGTGTACAGTGCACTTCCCGCCTGCCACTTGACAATGGCTTCTTTAGCCCAGGAGCCAGCATGATGCATGATCCAGGTGTGGCCCGACCCTGAACATAAAGAATCTGTGATAGACCTATGGACCGCTGGTATGTAACTCTCAACCACAAGTTGGAAGTGACTTGTAGATTTTGAGTTAAAATGCTGTATCTCTTCTTGATGACCTTGAAAATTCATTTAACATCTCCTCCCTTCATTTTCCTCCGATGTTACATATGTCTACTTTTAATTTGGGATTATCAATAACACTGGTTATTAAACAACAATAATGGAAGCAGCAGCTAACCCTTGTGGGAGCTTATTACCCACACACGTTGGGTATTATGTTCATTTAGGCAACCCAAGACTTCATGAACTATGCATGATGCTTATCTGTAGTTTATAGATAAAACCAAGCCAATAAAACATAATTTTATTAAAAGGGAAAAAGCTAGGATAGGGTTTAAATAAAATCCAGAGAGCCACACCTTCAAGCAGTCACCAAGGATACTGGAGTAAATGCCTGCAAGTTATTGCAAACTCAAATTCTCTGTTTCTGTGATCTCTTACTATCCTATGAATGACGGCACAGCAGAGCTCCTTGCATTTAATGATGGTGGGTGCTAAGGCCTCTCTTCAGTGAATACTCAGAGGGAGGACAGCAGTGTATCATTATAAGGTCCTACAGGTGTACAGCTGCTACATTTTTAAAAATGTTCTTATGATAATAATATGTTTGAATTTTTGTTTTTTAATTGGTACTGCTTTCTGCGGTATGTTTCACATGTAATTCATCCAAGATGATTTTTGTGTTAGTTTATCTGTTGTTGGGACAAAAAAAAAAAACCTCACCCACACAATTTAAAAGAAAGGTTTCATTTGGCTTGTGGTTTCAGAGGTTCAGTCCCAGAATGGCTGGCTGCAGAGCAGGAAGTGTCAAGCAGGAGGGCTTGTTAAGGAAAAGTTGCTTAATTCCTGCAGCTGGGAAGCGATTACACAATGGCCATATATACCCTCAGGTGTCATAGTTTAAGCCACCACTACCCTCCTAAGTGTGTTTTGCTGATCCCCTTGGCATTTGTCAAGTTGACAGTGAAGATCAATCATCCTATTTGGCCACAGACCATCGCCAAAAATTGAAAAAGGAGGGAGAGAGGGATGGGGATGCAGGCACAGACACACAGAGACATAGAAATCTAGGAATAAACAAAGACAACTGCAGAAATTTACAAAGCAAATATACAAAGGAAAAGAGAAGAAGTTGCTAAAGGGTATGGAAAGATAAAGAAAGAAATTCTTACAGTTAAAAATTTGGGAGTTTTTTTTTTTTTGGAGACAGGGTCTCGCTTTGTAGTTCAGGCTAGCCCTGAGCTCACTATGTAGCCCAGGCAAGCTGCCGCGAACTCAGCAATCCTCCTGTCTCTGCCTCCCGAGTGCTGGGATGACAGGCGTGAGCCACCAAACCCAGCATTTGTGGTGTGTGGTACAGATGGCCAGTGGGTGTGAGCCAAAACGCCCAGTATTGTTGTAGGTGGTTACTGGGGATTGAACCAGGGACAGTGCACTTGGTAGACAGGCGCCGGAACCACTGAGCTAAATCTCTGGCCCCAAAATTTAGAAGATTTAATTCGGACAGATAGTGAAAATCTTCTACATATCATAGAATGAAATATCAAGAAGATTTTGTGTAATGCTCTCGTGTATTTTTCACCTTTGAAGTGAAATCTGCTTTTGTAGAGACTTTGCTTCTGCTTCTTCATGGAGAAGTCAATATCTCTGTCACAGTGAACTACTATAATTCCCAAGCCTTCAAACAAAACACCCGACAATAACTACTCACAACAGATATTGACTTTCCATGCATAAAGAATCATTTTATGTGCAAAACATTTCATAGTGTCCTAGTCACAGCTCACTGACTGTTATTTCAGAAAGCATCTGTCTGAACCACTAACCAGACTTTCTTCAATAAATTACATTAGACATACCTCATCCCTTACTTGGTTTTTCAGATTTCCTAGGAAAGATTTTAAGATGAAATGCTCGAGTATTATCATTAATTAAAGTATCAAGTGTGTGAGGTTCAATAAGACTAATAGTCTTTTTTTTCCACAGTTGGTGATTTCATGGGGTCGTGAAGAAATATGTTTCTTGAAATACATTGTCCTGAACACATAGAACAGGATACTAGTTAAATGTGTCCTGTACAACAAGATATACTGCATAGCCATTTTAGAGCTAATAGTTCAGCAAATTTAAGGTTCCATGTAATCCTATAATATAATCTTATTATATTTAAATCAAGAATTTTTAGAGAATTTTAATTCAGTTTTTTTTCCTCTGAAACATAAAATCAACAGGAAATATAATGTCACTTCAGGTCTAGCACAAGTGGAAGTACTGGGAATAGCTGAGAGATTTGCTTTTTCCCTAAGACAAGATCCTGTGGCCTTGGAGACAATCTTATCACTCAAACACAATTTACTCATTTGCCAATTTTAGGGTAAAATGTCTACAGTGTGAGATAGAACAGGTGTATAAAGGTCAAATCTTGGCTATGTGTAAGAGCACACTAAAACTGAAGAGGTCTATACCTGCATTTGGTACCATTTGGATGTTGGCTTCAGCACAATTCCAAACACTTTACCCAGGATCATTCTCACACTGACTAAAATACAGTGTTTGGTCTGATTTGTGCTGTCGACTGCAGCCACTGAAGTTAGCTCGGATCTCTTTCTTCTTTCACTTGCTTCCCCCCCCCCCAGTATCATTATTGTTGTAAATACATCCAGAATTATAAACTTAATGCTTAGTTAAACACACGTGATTTCTCTTCAGGTAGTGATAACTGAATACAATGTGATAATTTATAATGCTGATACTGGTGAAAATATCACTCATGTAAATTGTCCTTGTCTGTCTTTAATGGCATATACCTCTGATAGTCAGAATAAGAAAACAAGTTCTTGACTCATCATAAGTCCTGACCTTGGAGGCAGCTGTATCATGTCAAATGATATATGGAGCCATGAGAAGAACTCTATTAACGCATTACCTGTTTTTCTAAGATTTTTCCTTAAACACGTGTGATGAGTGATGTTACTCCATAAAGACTTAGAAGGACTTCATTCCAAATTACTATGCCTGTTATTAAATAACTTGTCAACAGGTCCTACAGAAATACTTGATTACAATCCGAATACCTTAGATTCCCAGAATTCAATCAATCCACAGAGTTAATAATGAGCTTTTCTGCCTTACTGACTTTTCCTTTCATCAAAAGAAACAAAAATCTACTTTAGCTCCAAAACATAAACAGATGCTAGGCAATGTGTTAACATAAATGATACATAACTAAACTGTTGTGTACGTTCTCTGCACCCTCGCTAATTGTGAATGATCTTCTATACTGCTTACTCTGGCTGTTTGCTTTCCCGTTATTATCTGTGAGCACTGCTGTGTCTTCCATTAGCCCACAGTCTCCATGAGGAATAATCCCTTTTGTGTCGTCTTCTCCTGCACAGAGGGACGTAAGTTCCAAAGCATAGTGAGTAAACCTTCAGGGTGTAGTTTGGGATTGAAAGTTCGCCTCTGAAATGCTCTGGAGATGGTGTCAGCAAGGGGGGCAGTCAAGGAATGTGGTGGGCTGTGCCTCTCACGGGTGCTTCTAGGTGCCTTGCTCCGATTCACACAATCCTGGGCGCAAGGAATGAGAAGGGAGAGCTGAGGTTCCTTGTCTCGCTTAGCACTCATCCCACAGTTGGCTCCTGTAGCCCAGGGCTGGGAGTTTAAGACCCAAGATGCAAGACTTTACTGAATGGTAAACAGTTGTATATAATGGGAAATTATAAAAAACCCGAGGAGGAATCCACTTTCTTCCCGTATGACATGCACTACAGATGTATATGTGAATACTTAGTCTCCTCACATTAGCTACTAGTACCTGAGTTGGCCTCAGAGATTTTCTAGGACACAGGTCTGAGTGCTCTGCTCTCAAGGGTTCTATGTCCTTGGACAAAGACCTGATGCTTTTTTTTTTTTTTTTTGAAATAGGGTCTCGCTTTGTTGTTCAGGCTGGCCCTGAGTTCACTATGGAGCCCAGGCAGGCCTCCAACTCACAGCAATCCTCCTGCCTTCTGAGTGCTAGGATTATAGGCATGAATCATCATGCCTGGCACTGATCTGATGCCTTTTGCAATCAGCCCTGGTGGCAAAACCAAGCCTGGGCAGTAAGGTGTGTGCTGCTGAGCAAGCTTAGAAGTGTCAGGGAAGCCATAGCAGAGTCCTCTGTTCCTCTGCTGCTGTGTGTCTGCAACAGTCTGATTCTTAGTTTAGCTTTTCACATTCATGTTCTCAAACCTCTACTTTACCTGGGCTCTGAAACCCTCCTGTTCATTCCAGATATGGCTTTGCTCCATCTGGAGTATTCAGATTTATTCCCTGCACAGCTATTAGAAGACAAAACACGTTTACTCTGAAGCCACTGATAACTATGGTATTAGCAGTGTCTCGTGTCCAGGATTTCCCTGAGAAATTGAGATGAAGGTGGCTGAGATTTTCAGATAATTACTTATGACTTTCAACCGGGGTCCATCTTCCAGTGCCACAAACTACACAGGCTCACATCAGACCCCAGAGATACCCTGAAGCCACACGACATGGACCATAAGCACATATATACACAGAGTGCCACATGTTCATGCCATATAGACGCTACCACAGTCATCACATAGCAAGAGTTTTGCTTTGTTAACAGATGTGGAGCACCATAATTTTGGTGAAAGAGCTGCTTATACACTGAAATAAATAATGTGAAGGGTTTTGGTCTGAATGCTCAATATGAAAAAGGCAGCAACCCCCCCCCCACACACACACACAAACAAGGAAGAAAAAGTAAAATGCAACCCCAATCCCACATCTTTGTATCACATCATCAATTTAGATCTTTTAAAGTCAAACACTATGTCTGTTTTACAAAATTTGAAAAATACCCTGGTATATCCCCAGTCTGTGGATGAGAAAAGAAAATTTTAATGTGGTTACTGACTCATCTCAGAGCTGAAAGTCATAAGGTGAGGATTAAGAATCACAGTAGAGAGTGGTGGTGAGCTCCTATAATCCCAGCAGTCTGGGAGGTGGGAACAGGAGAATAATGAGTTCAAGTCCTGCCTTAGTAACTGCTGGTGTTAATAAGACCATGCCTCAGAATCTTTAAGAAAAGGGTTGGGGAGGTGGCTCAGAGTTCAATCCCAGAACTGCACGTTAGTAAGTAAACAAGCTCTGGAAGCATGGCTCCTGCTCCTCAGTGGTGTTTCTAGTTCTTTCCACTTGGCCACTGGTAAGGCTGGTACTTTCCCAAATTCGGCGCTTTCCTCCACTCAGCCTTTATTGTGCTGTTTTCTCCATCCTGCCACAGAGAGCTCTCTCTTAGCTGACCTCCGCTCTCAAGATCTCTCACTACGAGCGTAGGGGTAAAATTGCACGTTATCTCCAGAAAGACAGAGGAATTATGAGATTACTTCAGATCCGCTGCCCGTGGCTCTAACCATAGGAGGTTTTTCCAGGCTTCCTAGGAGTGAGTAATGAGGGGGTAAAAGAAAAATGTGATGGTAATAAAAAAAGGGAAACAAAGATTATGTATTTTGGGGGTGAAGGCTTATGGGGTAGGTAGGGAAACAGGAAAAAAATGAGAATTAAATTGTGTCATATACTAGTACAGATTCCCAATATTAAATGTGATCGTGACATGTATGTACAATGTACCAATAAAGATAAAAAATAATAAAACAATGTTGGAAGGCTCCAAGTGTCTGCCAGCGCTCTTCCTTCTCTCGGGTCACCTTCATCCTGCTCTTCATGTGCCTGTCTATGACTGGGCTTTTGAGGCTCAGGTCAAATTACATTAATTTAAATGGCTTCTTTTACTTCCCCATTGAAGTGAGGTGTCTCAGTCAGTCTCCATCTAGCGACCTGTGATAGGAATTTTTTGTATCATTTCTAACCCATTTCAGTTGATTTTGCATTGCTTTGCTCAGCGTCTGGTGTCATACACCAGGATAGTAAGAACCTAAATGTTGCTGTTTATTTTGCTGTCAACTTCTACATAATATCAAGTAAACTGAAGAGTTACAATGAGGTTTATTTTTTTTAATAAATGAATTTATTTAGTCTGAAACTTTCTGGAGACTAGATTTTATGCTCCTCCTTTTTCTCCTGAAGATAATCTAATCATGTTGTTGAGGGTATTGAAGCTGCTTCAAGGAGGAGACATCAAGTCAACAGCAATGGATATTTCACAAAGTCATAGTTCATTTACTGTTTTTATTTTGTAATGTGCGAATGAGCATTTATTCAGCAGGTCACCTGATAAAGGGAGATTTTTGCATAAGTTATAATTATCATGGTACCAAGGAGCAAAAATAGCCAGTGGTTGCTTTAGGAAAAGAAGACCTAGAATCTTGCACTTTCCCATATAAGGAAGACATTGGGGGACATGTCCCAGACTGTAAACCAAGCCAGTGACCCTGTTCTTGGCCTATCTGTCCCTGATGCACAGCCTGACCCTTCTGCCAGCCCTTCTTCCTGTGCTGTTCCCTGTGTTTAGTACTCAGGGCAATTTAGAAGGCCAAGTGCCATAGTCAGATTAATTGACCTGTGCTTGGCTACAAACTCTTAGAACAGTCTGCAGTGTTCTCTTTTAACTTCAGCCAACTTGAATGCCTCAAACAATCTACTAAAAAAAAATGAGAGGTACCTTTAAAGAACATAAATGCAGGAGGAGGATATATTGCTTACCATTTCTCATGCCTAATTACCTGGAAATCTGTAGCAGTGTTGCACGCATTTGCTTCAGAAGCTATTTGCTCTTTCAGACTTCCCAGTTCAAAAGCTGACTATGCATTAATGTACACTGGTTCTTTTTCCTCTTCTCAGGTTGTTTTCTTCTTAAATTCCTTCCTTTTTAAGGTATTATGTCTTTTTTACCACTTGCTGCTCATTTTTTCCCAAAATACCTGTGTGTGGTGTCTGTGTGTACATTGCAATAATTAAGCAATTTACGTTTAACAGAATTTCAGATTTGCCTTTGGAGATAGAAGCAAAGACAAAGAAACATCACCTTAATGAAATAAGGAGATAGTGCCAATGAGGAATAGAAAGCCACAATTTACTAATATGTATGTTCAAAACGTTGTTTTTTAAAATCGATGCCCAAAACTTGTCCCCCAAATGGTCTTCATAACATGCTGTATAACCACATCATTGACAAAGCCAAAGCAAACCTTAACAAAATTCCCCCAAATAACAAGATAAGCAACTGAAGTTCTCCCAGGTTGGAGTTTCATTTCTCCCAGAGGAAGCATTCATAAGGGTCTTTCACAAAGGGACAGAGGCTGAAGTTAATCTTATTTTTTTTTTACAATCATCTTAATGAGGTTTCAAGCAATGTATCAATTGAGAAAGGAAACCTGTGTTTTTGTTAAACAACAAAGGCAAGATTGTTGTGAAGGCAGGAAAGAGAATTATAAGGAACCCTGAGAAATACAAAGACTTTTATAAACTGCAGTTCTTATAAATGTTTACATTCTCATATTCAGCATTCAGCACATCAGAGACACAACATTAATAATTATCAAAATGGAGAAAGAAAGGAGGGAAATGGAGAACAGGGCAGAAGGAGGGAAGGATGGGAGAGGAAGAATAAAAGAAAGGACAGAGGAAGGGAATGAAGAAAAGGGAAAAAAAGAAGGCAATGAGAAAGAAGACAAAGAACATCATTTCAGCTCCTGGGATCTGTGACCACATGGAAAGTGGAGAGCTGTATTGTCTCCTGGAAAAAAAAAAAGCCTTGAACAGCATATTGTCAGGAAAGGGATTCTGAAACTCCAGTCCCCTGTAATACTCCAGAGTTCATCTTGGTCTTATCCCAAACACTGCGTCTTGTGGTCCACTACTTGTATAATTGAGTCCAGGCTGGAAACCAAACCAAAGGCCAAAGACAGGATGTGTCTATGTAACAGGACCTGTGTAAGATCTGTTCATGTATTCCTTTCTCATCGGAGGACACCATGGTTCTATGCATAAGGAAGAGACTACAGGAAGTATCCCGATTTTAGAGTTTATAGAATTTCAGTTCAAAATCTGTTAAGTACCAGCTTCTACTCTCATGGGATCAAATATTCCTGGTCATCTGTATGAGTAGTTTTCTTGTTCTTTCTCCATCTATTATTACCAAGGAATGTTTTCTTTATCTGCCTGGTGACAATGACATAAAATGGAGTGTACTTATCTTGGGAAGTATCTGGTACTCTCAGAGGATTTGTGCTGGTCTGCTTTGGAGCATAAGGTTAGATGAAGGGACCATACGTTTCTTCCCTGCACCAACCTGAATGAGACCAAACAGTCTCATAGGGAAAGTTCCTTACTACTGTAAATTTACTTGTGTTCTTCAGTCTCACTTATATTGTCTGAATTCAAATTTGCTGCAAAAAACTTCAGTCAATCACTCATTTCCTTTTGGGGAAAAAGCTGTAAAAATAGCACCATAAGAAAAATACACGACAGTATTACAAAATGTCTAATTCATCACCTAACACATCAGATGTCCTTTATACTCTGCTGAACTTTCTTTGTCTTTCTATTATTCTTGTGTAGTATGTATTTGATAAATATGTGTTAATTCTGCTGTCAAGTATGGTACCCATGATTAAATTAGATAGAAAAGCAAGATTTTTAAAGTGTCCCTCTAATCTTAATTACTTTTTTATATAACTTACTTCTCACTAACCCTGTAAACCTGAAGCAATATAGGAAAAGCAAAGTGTTAATTTAGGCAGTTTTGGTGACGTTGATTAATGCAGAAAGATATTACTCACTAATTACAGACAGAACCCCCTCATTTGAACTCAATAACAGTTTTAATTAAAATTCTTAGTCTCCCAAAGCATGATTCCTTTAACCTGGTTTAATTATTTTGTGGGTCTTGCCTATGACCTTGCATTAATTTGCATGGTGCTAAACATGTTTCTCTATTTGTCTGGATATGTGCTAATATGTAGAAATCTTACATTTTAGCTAAAATCAACGTTAACTAAAGATGCCAGCTTATTAATTGAGCTTAAAGATGAGTTATATATGCACTTAAAATGCAAATTAATGGTGGACATTAATGTTGAATATTTAATAATAATAAAAGGTAATTACAACTTGCTTATATAATTTTTGTTAAATGTGAAATTTTTAACACTACATTACTTACTCCAATATAAGAATTATTTAAAAGATTCTGGAATCTATCTTTTTAAAATATGATGTGCTAACTAATCAAACACAGAATATATGTTAAAAATTAAAACAATACTTAATTTTAAATTTAAAATAAGCTGTAAATACATAAATAAGTCTGCTTGTGGAATATATGTGCACTAGAATATATGTACTAGAAATTTTCATAGTGATTATTTGTAGAAGGAAAATGGAAAATGTTCTGAATGTCTATACATCAGTACAAGGCAAAAATATAACTACATTCACTGAAACATGTTTTCAGTACACTGCACAGTGTTACACAAGGGTTACAGAGATGAGTTACAGAGAAAACAGTGCATGGCTGCAATAAAGAAGTAATTTATTAACTCAAAGATAAAAAACTGGGAAAAGTGAGGTTATGCGATTGAGGTGGAGCAATCATAGCTCAGTTTTCACCCAGCTCCAGGCATCCTACGGAGAAAGATTCTTCCAAAGTCACTTTCTACCCAGGTAGAGTCCTGCTACTGCTGCTGATCGATAAATTGAATTCTTGCTTTGTCACTGACTTTATCTATTCTACCTTCTGTTATTGGTTCCAGAAGAATTTACATTGATAATCCATACCCTCTGTTTAGGAAAATATTTATACTATTGGGTTTTATTGATCTTGAGTTAAACATAATGGCAGCAAAACCACTTTTGCGTAAAAGACAAAAGAAAGAATTGGTCCCTGGATATTTCATTCAAGATTTTCTGTATCTCATTCTCTGGAGCTTTGGAAAGTTCATCTTTTCAAAAGCTATTCTGAAGAGAAGAGTGAAGAGGCAATGAGGGGCAGACAGAGAGAGGAAGGGGAAAAAAAGGAAAGAAGGATAAAGGAAAAGGAAGGAAGAGAAAACAGGCCTGAGATAAAATCATAGTAGGGATGTGAATCCATTAACTTCACACTGAATAAAAAATAAAAGAAGAAAATACAGTAGATAAAGGTGTTAGTGAAATTTTAGATTAGTCCCCACTGGCTTGTGTTTGATATCCCGAGCCTTTCAGAGACAGCTGGATGTGAAATGCTTGGTGCTGGCATGAAGGCTGTGATGCTATCTTTTTACTGTTTTGTTTTGTTTTTGGTACGTGGAAGCGAACTCAGTATGTTGCACTTGTGAGGCAGGCACCAGAACCATGGACCTAAATCAAGTTATTGCTTGACTTATGGTTCAATCCTAGGATTAAGGGTTCCCCGTCCTGGGTGTGATTGCCACTTGCCCTGACATTGGGTGGCCTGGTTAGAATAGGAATACAGAAAGAGGGCTGGTGTTGCTGCTTGACACTTAATGCTTCACTACTTTGCAGCCTAATGCCTTAGTGCCTTCTGCCTTTTGTCTGACATGAATTGTGTCCCCTTTGGGATGGCCTTCTGTCTTCCCACCTTGCCCGGGAGCCAGCAGACTATGACACTGTGAGCTAAACTAAACCTTTCCTCCTTTAACTTCAGGTGTCAAATAGTTTGTCTCAGCAATGAAAAAAGTGACCAAGACAGAATATGGTAGAGAGTGCTAGTAGGGTGGTTGCTGTGATTGTACCTCATCATGTGACTTGAGAGCCTTTGGGACTGACTTGTGTGAAAATTTTGGAAAGTCTTGGAAGTGCCGGCCAGTGGAGGAAGCCTGGAGTACATTAAACTGTACTTGCTGAGAGTTTCTCATCAGAGTTTAGAAGAGCAAAATGCTGGTAGAAATGCTGCCAGTAAAGACCGGGCTGAGAGGCTAAGGAGGTTTTCTTCTGGGAAAAATGACTGTATTAGCTTTTGGACTCTAGGCAATGTGTGTTATGTTTTGTCAGACAATTTGTCTGTATTTTGCTCATGTCCAGAAACTTTGTCTGAGACTAATGGTGGTAAACTAATTAACCTGGCAGAAGTAATTTCAAGACACTCTAATATTAATGGGGTGGTGTGGCTACTCTTGGGGGCTTTTAGCCAGATCTATATTGAGAATTAGGAGCCCAGTAGAATGATTTAAAGCATTCTGAACTGGCAAGAAAGGAAGCTCCAGTAAAGCTGTAGGTTCTGAAGATAGAGCAAAACAGAACTTGTTTGCTGCAGAGAAAGAGGACAATAGAAAAGATGGTGTGAGGACATCACATGAACCAGCAGGACTTTAGGCCTTGTAGCCTCAGATTTGCGAAGTGAAAGACTTTGCTTTGTGAAGAGAGCCCTAGAGCACCATGTTCCAGAAGGGTGGCAGTCTAAGAAAATCTTTCCTAAGAATTTGGTTTATAGACACTCAACCTCTACTGCCAAGAGAGAAGGAAGCCTGGTTGCTACTCTGGCTGATGGGAGACCTTGGCATCATCAATGTGGTATGGGTTCAAGGTGCATGAAAATTGCAAGAATTGTGGGGTCAGAAAGGCTTCCACCCAGATTTCAGAAGAAGGCCGAAGAGGAGGTCAGGCACTGTGCCCTTGAGAGGCCGGCTGTGTGAAGCTGAAGGTCCAGTGGAGACCCCAGAAAGCTAGAGAAATCAGGAGCAGGGAAAGTCTGAGGAAAGCTGCAAGGAATGAGCAGAGCTGGACCAAGAAAGAAAACGTGAGAGCTACAACTACAGGTAATGCTATAGGGGTGGAGCCTCTCAAGCCCTTTGCAGTTCACATCTTGTTCAAATGCACAGGACTTAATGTTTACCCTGCTGGGTTCTGGATTTGCCTTTAGTTCCATTGTTTTGTACCCCTGTATTTACACATCTGGAATGGTGTTTATTTTGCCCATAGTACATTGGGAATGTTAAAATTTCTTTCCGTTTGTATATAGCCTTACAGCTAAGACTATGCCTTAAATCTCAGAGCAAACTGTTTTTAGTAATGCTTAAACTGATAGGACTGTAGCAATCCTTAGAGATGGACTAAATGCCTTTTGCATAAAAGGGTATGCAGAAATTTTTGGAGTCAGGGGTGAAATGTTATACCCTGTACCTAGATGTGCCCTCAAAACCTCATATGGTCCTAAGTAAGGCTTTTCAGAGGCGGCTACAGAGTATGATGCTGAGATAGTAGGATTGATTCATGGTTTAGTGCTCACACTATGTATGAGTGCTACTTTCAGTCAGGATGGGTAGCATGGAGAGAACATATGGATAGGAAGGGCTTCAGTTATTGCTGCTTGTTACTTGTGTTTTGATATTTTGCTGCTCGCTGCTTTGCTGCCTTCCACCTTCTGCCTGCCATAAACTGTTTCTCTCTTCCACGCCGTCCTGCCTTGAAGTCAGCCAACTATGAACTGAAACTTCCACAAACTGAGCTGGAATAAACCTTTCCTCCTTTTACTTTGGTATCAGGTATTTTGTCTCAGCAACAAGAAAAGTAACCAAGATGATATATCTATATAGCTATATCAATATATAAGATATATATCACATATATTCCTTATTAATGGAATTCTGAATCAGCTAAATTTAATATACTTGGTCATCTAATGCTTCATAAATTTTCATGAGTCAGAAATATTAAAGTTACTGTTTGTTGTTTAAAGTACATACCAATAGATGATATTCACCTCATTAAGGTAATAAATGCATAATTATTTTAAAGATAAGCTCCTGATACTGCATAAGAAAGCTGAATACTCTCCAAATCCCCTTCAATCTTTCTTGTTCTTCTACACGTATCTATGGCTACATCTATGTCTACCCACAATAAAGCAAGAGTGCATATTGAAGAACCCTATGATAAACTTGTACTGAAATTCAAACAGATCATTTACAACTAGTCTGTTTCCAGCTGTAGAAATGTATCTGCAGTTTTCAGACAATCTTTTTTACTTTTTAATTTGGAGGAGAAGATCCAGTCAAAATAAAGGTTTATAATTTAATTTATTACCTATCAGAACAAAGAATGTAAAGCAAATATTTTCAAAAGCAGTATAAATGACATACCTTAGTACACCTGCTCTCTGAGCAGCCATCACACATTTCCGGAACAAAAAATAAGAAATGCTGTAACATCTCACACATACATGCAGTCTTTCATGTCACATCTGCCCCAGTCACTTTCCATATGTTACCGACAGTCTCCAACCTTCAAATGCAGGTGGAGCTGAAAATATTCACTAACATTGCTTTTAGGTCTGTAGTCCAAGCAATTTAGAATGATAAATTCAATGTTAATGAAACTATAAGCTTTAAAGGAAGTCTAAATTTTTTACTTTAAATTATACACAGACAAAAATATGGTGTTTCTTTTTTTTTTAACTTCAAGTGTGAGAATTATGAGCGTTGATGCCTTGGTCATCTTACAAACAAATAAACCATCTAGGCATCTGGTTTGCTGTACCATGCACTTCCATACTTACTTTAGTTTATTTTTCTCTAAGTATGTCATGGAAAGTGTGACAAGAATCTGCTAAAGAATGTACAGAAGCTCTTGTAATCATTTTTGCATAGTTTCAGTTATTGTTGGTTAAGCCTCATAGATATCAAAGTCCCCAAACAACTAACCAATCAAAGACTCTCAAATACTCTGCTCCTCCTTCTATATCTTCTGCTTGAAAATCCTATAAAATTGCCACACACACCCCACCCCTCCCCCTATTCAGGATCTGACTTCTTTGAGGAAAGATCTTAGCCAAGACCACGGTGTAATAAAGCTGTTTACTGCTTCTGGGTGCAGTCTGTTTCCCAGCTCTGTTATTCTGCAATAGTTGCAGGATGGCACAGAGCCATCTCTGGGGCTGCAGGGGGTCTATGCCCTACAAGATCTGCTGTGTCAGGGTGACTCTAGCTCTTTGCACTGCGGTCTCATTGACCATAACCATCTCCTCATCAGTGATATTACTATAAAGCAGATGAGGCAAGGGACATTCCTAGTGAACACCGCCTTTGCTGCCTGGTGGATGAGAAAGCCTTAGCCCAACCCAAAGAGGGCAGCATATGAGGGGCAGCCCTTGAGGTGCACAAGTCGGAGCCCTTTAGCTTGGCTTGGGGTCCACTGTAAGACACACCACATCTCATCTGTACTCCCCATATGGCCTAGTACATGAACAAGCCTCCCTAGAGATGAGGGACGAAGCTGCCGCCGAGGTGCACCGAGTAGTCATAGCCCACATCCCAGAAAGCTTAAGAAACTGCCAACAAGGACCTCTTCACATCTGCTCCTTGGTCCCTAATAGACAGCAAGTGATTCATCCTCAGCTCAGTGGTGCCTCAGACATCCACCAGCCGCGGCGGGTGTGGCTGCGGAAGGACTCCCGCACCTCTGGCAGGGATCACCCCGGGAGCATCCTGGTGATGGACAACCGCCCAACGGCGGCACAATGTTCCCAAACTCCTTCTCTGAACCGGCCCACAGGACGTGGGGACAATCGAGAGCCCCTCAACAGGCAGTAGCGGAGACTACTGAAAGGCGGTCATTTGCATAAACCTGCTGAAACCAAGAGGGACTGGACACTGGATGAACTAAGAGGAAAGTCTTTGACAGTCTTTGTAACCGAGCCTGGAAACACATCCCTGATGTCGCAGCGGTGAATCTACAAGGGCTGGAAGGCTGCAGCTGTCCGCTTCCAGGGGCGCCAAAGACCAGGGCGTGACTCCCTAAAGACCGGCTTTTGTTATCGTGTTAAGTTCACAAAGAATAAACAGGTGTTAAGTTCACAAAGAATAAACAAGCTTGATCACCTTGCTCTAGAATGTTGCATCAAGAGTTCCAAACATCAATATATATATATATATATAAAATATAAAAAATGTGAGAAATCCCCAGAGTATGATCTAGTCCCTTTGCTCTACAGGGACACATACTTCTTTCTCTTAATAGGAAGGTTAAATTATTGTCAGACATCTGCACGCACAGTCCTGAGAAGCACAGACTCCTGCCCAGAGGAGTGACTGTCCTGTCTGAACTGCACACTGAGCAAAGAAGTTGGGTGTTAGCTCACTAATACTCTCTGATGATGCAAAAAACAAAAACAAAGACAAAATTGTTATGTTTCGCAAGCAGTTTGTACTTGAATTTAATTTCTCAGTTTCAGACTCTCAGTTATTGAACTGTAAGGACTGCATTTCCTTAGGTCTCAGGAAACACCTTTTATGGTAAACGTGTCAGACTGTATGAACAAGCCCTCTTTTTAAAGACATCGATAGATTATTTGTTTCATGGGATATTTTATATGAAAACACTTCAGGTGTGTGATTAGATGTGATTGATGTTAACAAATCCTACTAGATTTCTATCAGTATACTCTAGTCAAAGTGTTGTGTGAATCATTGCCTTCTATTTAAAAAGATGACCTATTTTGACCCTTAGTGCAGC